>JASVEL010011408.1:0-62051 GCA_032618575.1 Nicotiana noctiflora | reverse complement strand
TGTCCAACAGGGAGATCAAGAGCATTTTTTCCAAAACTGTCAATGCCAATAAGACAGATTGGCCTAAAAAGTTAGATGATGCTCTATGAGCTTACCGGACCTCTTACAAGACTCCAATTGGTATGTCGTCGTACCGGTTGGTATTTGGAAAAGCGTGTCATCTACCAATAGAGTTAGAGGATAAGGCCATATGGGCCTTGAAGAAGTTGAATCTTGATTGGGATATAACTTCTAATTTTCGGGTGGAGCAACTCAATGAACTTGATGAGTTTAGGTTCCATGCATACTCTAGTTCGTCCCTGTATAAGGATAAAATGAAATACCTTCATGACAAATATACTCGGGGTAAAGAGTTCAAGGTAGGAGATTTTGTGCTCTTATTCAATTCTCGACTAAGGTTGTTCCCGGGAAAGCTAAAGTCAAAGTGGAGCGGACCATTTGAAGTAGTGTGTGTGACTCTGTTTGATGCTCTTGATTTGAAGAACAAAAGTGGAGAAGTTTTTAGAGTGAATGGGCATAGGGTCAAGCATAATTTGGGGAAGTTTGATGATAGCCATGTGGTGGCTCTTGTTCATTTCAAATGATTGGATGGTAACATGCGTCATGCCGCGATGTTAAATCGGGCACTTATTGGGAGGCAACCTATGTGTTTTTCTTCTTGGTTTTATTTGATTTTCACTGTAGTGTAGGATTGATTTTTGGGCTAACTGGTTGTGAGATGTTACAGGATTGTGTTGATACAGTACAGGACATAGTGGAAATGAATGAGCAGGGCTCTAAAGTTGTCTGTGCGATCGCAATCATTCTGTGCAGACCGCACTGAAGAAAGTGTGAAAATGCAACTATCTGAAGTTTGCCACTGCGGCCGCACTACATTTTGCGCGGTCCGTGGTGGACCACTGCGGTCTGCGGTCCATTTTGTGCGGACCACAGTGTGTTGCCTCCACAAGCTTGAATATTGTTGTGCACTGTGGACCGCGGTCCATTTTGTGCGATCCGCGCTGGTTGGTGAGACTGGGCCCCATGTCCTTTTCTATAAATAGGGCCTGCGGTCCACCTTTTATCCTTTTCGAACCCTTGAATCTCAGACCTCTAAAAGCACTATTCATCACTCCATTTGCTAGTAATTAATCATTTGGAATTGCTTATCTTTGCTCCTCTCATATCTGGTACCATTATCTTTCTTTTAATTGTTCAGTTTTGTTTATTTCTTTTAATTTTTGTTTTTCTTACCTTCCTTTCTATACTTCACGTAGTTTTCTTCAATTGAGTAGGTTAGGGTTGTTAATTTTTAGTTTAAATAGACATAGATAGTTAAAATCAATGGGTAATCATGTAGGGACACTACTTAGGTAGAAAATTCGACCCAAAATCAAAATATGTGAAACCCTAAGCTAGTGCCACAGCAGGGCACCCTGTGTAGACCTCAGTCATTTTTGTGCGATTTGCGGTGCCCCTGTGCGGTTCGCAGTTCCATTTAATGCGGACCGCATTGATGAACTTTTTATTGTTGAACCTCAGGCACTACAGCTGCACTACCATTTTGTGCGGACGACAGTGGCCCAGTGCGGCCACACTACCATTTTGTATTTCTTCCTTGACAGCTGCCAGACCCGGTTCGTTTTCTACGTTACCTTGTGGGTGTTTCTCCCGTGCCTTTCCTGCCTTCTTAATTCACCTAATTGAAAGTATCACTTATCGCTATATCAACGCTCCACACGTCATGCCCTGTTATCTTATTGATAGGCCATGTTTTGTGTCTTTTTTCCACCAACCTAATCTGTGACACGAGGCCCTCGACCCACTCCTTGAGTCGAGGAATTGCATCCAACATCCGACATCTGAGCAAGAGCTGCGCCACAAAATGCTGATAAGAAGGGAGGAAAAAGAAAAATAATAAATGAAATCTGTAAGGCAAGGCTATATTTATGCTTCATGTTCCATTTCTCGGGAAATGGCATGTCCTCAGCCGGGATTAAATCTGAGGTGTTCACTCGAACGAATCGGCCCAACCAGCCTCGGTCCCGATCCTCGTGTATACTCGAGAATGAGGCCTTATTGTACCGACGGGCAAATTTTATTAATCTCGCTCGATAGAGTCGGGAACTGTACAGGCGCATTAGATGATCGAGGGTGAAGGGACACCCCTCGATTTTGTTTACAAAAAAGCGGGGGAGAATTGCTATCCTCCAGAAAGAGGGATGAATTTGACCGAGGGTCACCTCGTACCTCTAATAAAAAACAATGTTGACCGGGTCTATGAGGCCCAACATGAAGGGATAAGTGTAAACACTTAGAAAACCCTCCACGTGGTAGTGATCATTTCCTTGGGCGTAGGCACCACCACGTGCTTATCAACCCAGTTGCAATCCTCCTTGAGCTTGGGGAGGAGACTATTGGTGATCCAGCATATCTATCTCGAGACCGGCTCGCATCTACCCGGTACTGTGGAAGTTTTTCGACCTTGAAATTTGCACCGGTCGAGCACCCACTAGGAACAAACACTTTAGGGTGAGACTCTGCCGCTAGCTTCTCGCCGGCCGACCGTTATGAATAGGTGTTTTCTTTTTGTGAAACCGTCTTAGAAGTCTTCGCCATTTTTCTAGTGAAAAAGAAGAAGAAGACGAGGTTTAAAGGATACGTGAAATGTTTTGGAGTGAAGACAAGCGAAAAGTTCTTGCAAAATCCTCAAGAAATCTGGTAAGTGATAGAAAGTGCAACGATTATTTTTTAAGATCAAGAGTATAAGATGTTTAAACGTAAATTTGAATGAACAAAGGGTGGAGCATTTATAATTTTCGAACGACAGTTCAAAGTCCGTAGTGGCCAACTAGCGACTGACGCACATTTATTGCCATTAAGACATGACTGATAAGACGTTTTGTTTATTTTTGTTGTTTCTGACGCAAAGTATCGATATTGGGATCAAGAACTCATATCGTTTCTCATTCTTCACACTTCGAAAAACGATGGGACTATCTATATACGGTCGTAATCGGGCTCATCCATTGCATGACGGATTGTGACTATACGTGATGGATTAGAGATCAACCTCGGGTTCTATCGAACCAATGTATGAAGCCAGAACATACGTCTTCAAGATCTTCGAGCCCGTGACTCCAAAATCGACCACGACTCCAAATAAGCTCGAGAAAACATTATCATATACAATAATGGAAGGCCAAAATATCTACAGCCGGTCGAATATCACGGCGGAAATCTCGACATGTATCAATGAGAGACCGATTATTTAGTCATGAGATTTCTTACCTTTTATAGAGTTGTACCTAAAGCAGGACTCCCCTACAATATAAAGGGGGTCTGAATTTTTGTAATGCACATTGTAACACGCATCCCAAAGCTTTCTAACATTATTTTCTTTATGCAGCTATTGTTCTTCTATATTTGACATCATTTGAATCACACAGTTCGAGTGAGGTCTATTTTCTCAAGGTTGTAATTGTTCAAGTCAAACAGTTTGGATTCACTTTATTATTGATTGTCGTATTTGTAATCCAATCTATCGCTTTGAGTCAAATTATTGCATGTATCCTTAAAATCACTTATAAATTCAATTGTTATCCGATTTTGAGGTAAACATAAATACTTCTTATTATTTAACGGAAAATGTCCAAATACCCCCTGGACTTTACGATAAGGTCTATATATAACTCTTGTTAAAGGTTTGGCCCATATCCAACCTTATCGTTACACTATTGGCCCGGAAATCCCCTTTGTTTTAAACGGAGCCAAATACCCCCCTGAACTTTACGATAAAGTTTATATATAACCCCCCTGGATACCCCTATTGTTTTAAAAGTTTGGCATATAAGGTCTATATCTTAAACTATTTGTCCATTGAAATAATTATTTAAAAATCTTCTTTTAATTTTTCTTAAACTTGTAAGTTCACATAAATTGATCTACAAGGAATACAATATTTAGATGTTTTTTTTCAATGTACCTATGAGAAGACCGTACATTGAAAAGGATCTAATTGTAAGAGGATGTTACATTATATATTTTTTCCTTTTCTTTTTTCTCGTTTTCTTATTTTTTCCTTTTCTAATTTCATTTAACTTCTTCTTTTTTATATTCCTTTTCTCTTCATAATCTAATTTTATTTACTATTTTCGATATTTTTTATTATTCATTTTTTAATATTATTATTAAAAAAAATTAAAAATTGTGTACCAATTAAATGTCGCTAATACAGCGAAAAAAATATTAACTAACATATGATACGAGTATAGTATATAGTTATACCAACATGGTATAAAATTGTAAACTTATACCCATATAACATCTAAAAGGATTGTACATTAAAAAAAAATTATTGTAATTGAAAAATTAGGGTATACAATTTATGTGAATTTATAAGTTTAAGAAAAATTAAAAGAAGATTTTAAATAATTATTTAATTCGATAAATAGTTTAAGATATAGACCTTATATGTCAAACTTTTAAAACAGAGGGGGTATCCAGGGGGTTATATATAGACCTTACCGTAAAGTTCAGGGGATATTTGGCTCCGTTTAAAACAAAGGGGATATCCGGACCAATAGTATAACGGCGATATTATATATGGGCCAAATTTTTAACGAGGGTTATATATAAACTTTTTCGTAAAATCCAGGGAATATTTGGACCTTTTCCGTTATTTCAATCTTATTGAAATATTAGGAGTAATTACTCTGCTGCTTCGAGCCTTCTCGGTGATTAGTCCCACTTTAATAATTTCAAAAACCACACAAAGAACAAAATAGTTTTCCTCTTTCTCGTACCAAAACGGATAATGTGGGACCCAGTCACTAACGAGCCATCCCGTGATTAACTACCACTTGAATAATTGGGATAACATGTAGTCAAAACCAAAGTTTCGGTTGTAACAACGACACGTGGCTGTTTTAGAATTGGGAGTTCTCGTGTCTGCATGGACGTGATGGGGAAAAGGAGAGAAAGGGAGATATTTTCACAAATTTGTGCTTACTTCCACAAGCCTCCTCTATAATTTTTTTTTGTTTTGTTTTAGCTTCCTCTGTAATTAATTGTCGGTAATGTTACCCAACTTACCTTAAAAACCTCAACAGTATTGTTAAATGGAGAATGTGGCATTCGTTTTAAAAATAATTTTCTATAAAATTTTCATATTCTTAATTTTTGTTTTAAAGCATGGAGAAAATACAGTTTAGTTTTTTAATTTGTTTTAAAGAAAGAGTACTTGGAAGCAGCCTATCTATCTTCACAAAGTAGGGGTAAGGTCTATATACACACTACATTTCCTAGACCTCATGATGTGCGACAATACTGAGTATGTTGTTGTTATTGTTAAAGAAAAAGCACAATTTTGTGTAGGATGGGTGTTTGGCCAATTCGGATTGAATCTGAAAATTTCGGTATGGATTTTCAATTTTCCGATTGAAAAAATGATTCCAAATCCAATCCAAATAAATTCGGATTGGATCGAATATTTTAAGTTTGAATTCACATTAATCGGTTTGGATATTTTGTATTTTCGATTTTTAGCTTATAATTTGAGATGTTTCTTCTTTCTATGATAATGAACATCCAAACGAAGAATTCATATTAGATTGTCTAAAAAGTTCTTTATTTTCACCACAATCATCCAAATAATATATTCAAGTAATGAAATCAGCATCAATAAAATACAACAAATTAAAGATAATAGTAAGGCCGATAAAAAGTAGCAATAGTAAAATTATGTCCAAACATAAAGTATTCTAATAGTAACTTAATAATTAGTATTGAATATATGAGATTATGTCTAATTGTACTTGTTACTATTGTCATATGAATAATTGACTAAATATAAAATATAAAAAATTTGAATATAAAAAAATCTGAAATACCAAATTCAATATCTCTAAAATCCAATCTCTAATATGAAAACCCACTTTTGATATGAATTTCGGGTTTGTCCTAACGATGCACACCCCTAATTTTGTGGGGTTTGCATTTCGTGTCTTGCGACCAACACCCATCTTTATTCTCATGACATATATAATAAGTAGAGTTTAACCCCTCTCCCTATATATTTATTTCGTCTATCAAGAACTTTTACACTATCAAAGTAAATTTCTTTTCTAATTCGTTCGTATAAGAGCTGCACTCAAGAGTATATGATATCAGCAGTCTATTCATGCAAAATATTAATAGCTACTTCCACGGTACCCATAATCTATAGTTGCAAAAATATAACTTATCTTTGTTGTAAGGCTCTCCTTCAAGTTTTATATGGTTTTTATATTCTAGTATTTGCTGTATTTATACAAATACAATATTCCTTATTGTGCATATAGCTTACCAAATTAGAGTTGTAGGTATGCGCCCAACCCGTATTGGTCCAAATTTGGCTACGATTTTACTTCTTTATTCACAAGATCCAAAGATCCTTCAACCCTCTTTATTTCTCCTTTCTACACGTTACTATCAGAGAAAAGAAGAATTCAAGTCTTACAATAATTGGGTGGTAGATCCCTTTTCGTTATATTTATTATCATCATCTATTATTGTACATTTACGTTGTTGCATTTACGAGCATTTAATCAGTACAAACACATTGATTAACATTGTTTATCTTAATCCGTTTTGAATAACATTTGGTCTAGATTTTATTATTCTTAACTAAAATTCACCATTCATTTTATCATTAGATTTAACTAAAAGGTTCATTACTATTTGGTCAAATAATTTGGCGCCCATATGTGGGAAGCTTTTAGTTTAAATTTAGTTTCTTCTAGATCAAAAAGAGGGAGACAGCCATCTCCTCGTTTTCACAAACTAACAATGACCGGAAAAGGAGATGAAAGGTAGAAAGCAACAATGGGTGTCACAACCAACATCTTAGATACCATCAACGAAGATAGCAGAGAAGGCGATAAGAATGTGACACCAACTGCGACACCCATGCAGAGTGATTTACCTCCCCCTCACACAAGTGTAACCGCCTCAGGCGAAAGGGGAGCTTCCACGTCCACGGCTGAGGAGGCACCACCAGCAGTGAAGAAGTTATGACAAGTACCCTCAATGACATACTTGACAAACCCGTTCAAAGGGCTAACTGAAATGTCGCACCGGCATATATCATAACGACCACCGGTGAGCAACCAGCTCCCCCAGCAGGTAACACTTACACCATTGTTGATGCAGGCAATGATGCACTGACAACCATTTTAAATAAAATGGCTGAAACCATATTAAAGAAAATGGAAGAAATGGAAAATGAAAATAAGGCACTTCGCGACCAAATGAGAGAACATCAAGAAAGGATCGATAAGATACCGGGCGCCCAAAAGTGCTACCAAAGCGGGATATTAGACGATTCGTCAAACTGCCATATAGCGAGGAGGCAGCCCCACATGCAATACCCAAAACCTTCAAAATTCCATCATATTTGAAGATATACGATGGCACCACAGACGTAGAAGATCACATCATTCATTATGTCACATCGCTAAAAGGCAACGGCCTATCAAAGGAGCAAATACCGTCAGTATTCACAACTCTCATCCCCTTATATAATAACATTCGAGGAAATGGCAGACAAGTTCGTCACCACCCATGCTGGAGCTAAGAAAGAGGAGGCTAGGGTAAACGACATATTTGCCGTTAGGCAATCTCTTGGTGAAGGACTAAAGGACTTCCACGCTCGGATTAACAGGGTGAGAATGACCTTACCTAATGTATCGGAGGGGATAACAGTAGCACCCTCCCAAAACGGGTTGAACAGGAATGGGTCGACGGTGACCAGGAAATTGTTAAGCAGGCTCATGAAATACCCTCCCACCACCCGGGAAGAAATCCACAACACTTACTGCGCCGAGGTGAGAGCAGATGATGATGATCTTAATGGTCCAACACCAGTGTTTAACATCAATCCAGACAGATCCGAAGAAAGACCATCGTAGTGATAGTCGAAGAGATCTATCGGGCTTGCTCCTCAATCGAGACAGGCATCAACCCTATGTCAGAGCACCCATTCCACCACCTTCTCAGCATATAAAAGGGTCGTCCAGACACCACACAAGGACTCAGCAAAGTGAAAGAGGTATGCCTCCACTCTTGTCCGCTCACAATTTTTGTGTTCTCCTTCACAAATAATGTACTCACTAGAGAAGCTTGTCAAAAAGGTGAAGTGGCTGCAAAAGATGAAGTCCGACCAAAGTACCCGAAAGTTGAACTTCCTTTGTAAATTTCACTAGGAGCGGGGTCACAAAACCAAAGACGGCATACCTCTACGGCAAGAAGTAGTAAACATGCTAAACCAAGGAAACCTGAAAGAGCTGATGAGTGATCGAGGACGAGCCAACTTTGGTTGTGGACTAGAACAATACCAAGGCCCTCCGAAGCTACCCTCTCCTACCCGCACCATTCAAATGATCATCGGTGAAGGCGACACAACCACATAAAATTTACCACCACGCACAAGCTAAAGCGGTCAATCACCCACGAACGGTATGATTACCTCAGAGAAAGTATCATCTTCGATAAGTCAGATACCAACGGTTTGATCTTTCATCACTCTGAAGCTCTCGTCATTACTTTACGTATTTCATACACTAATGTTAAAAGAATAATGGTAGACGACGGAAGCGGTGCGTGTATTATCAACCAACGAGTTCTTGCGTAAATTCGACTCAAGTACAAGATAATACCACGCTGCATAACACTGGCAGGTTTTATCAATGCAATCGAATGAACCTCAGGAGAAATAATGCTACCCGTATTGTTGGGAGCGTCACCTTGGAAACAACGGTCCACGTAATGAACCAAGATACAACTTACAACACAATCATAGGACAATCACGGATACACGCCGCGAGAGCCATCCTGTTTAGCATGTATCAAATAATCAAATTCCTAACACTATGGAGGATATTCAGCATCCGAGGTGAACAACGCACAACCAAAGAATTCTACCGCATCACCCAAGATTGCACATTCACTCAATAGCTTAAAGAAGCAAAATCAGAAGCATAGCAATTTTCAAGGTCTGGGTCTGAGCCCAACCATCAAAAAGATGTTATCCAAGACCCCGACATTGTGGAAGCAACAGGGTCGATGATAGAAGACCTTGATCCCGTCCAATTAGACAACAATAGCAGCAACAATAAGTCTTATATAGGCCATAAGCTCTCTGAGCCAGTTATATTTCATAAATTTCTTATTGATAATGCGAATCTTTTTGCTTTTTCCCACGCAGATATGCCAAGAATTCCAATAGACATTGCCACACACAAGTTAAACGTCGATCACTTCTACTCCTCAGTACGACAAGTGGGAAGAAAATTTAACGCTGCAATCAATGAAGTCGTCAGCGAAGAAGTGGATAAATTACTCGCTAACGGATCCATCTGAGAATCAAAGTATCCTCAATGGGTCACCAATGTAGTCATGGTAAAAAAGAAAAACGGGAAGTGGCGAATGTGTAGATTTCACATACCTAAACAAGGCCTACCCAAAAGACTTATTTCCCTAGCCTCATATCGATCAGCTGATTGACGCAACAACAGGGCACAAGTGGTTAAGTTTCCTGGGCACCTATTCAAGTTATAACCAAATCCTCATGGAGGAAGAGGACCAAGAGAAGACTACCTTCATAACCCATAAAGGAACGTACTGTTATCGGGTCATGTCATAACGAAAGAGTGACTTATAAAAGATAGGTAACCAAAATGTTCAAGGACCAACTCGGCAAAACTATGGAAGTTTACATAGACGATATGTTGGTTAAGTCGAAAAGGAAGGAAGATCTCATTGATCACCTAAAAGAAGCCTTCGGGATACTAAGGCAATGCGGGATGAAGCTGAACCCTCAAAAATGCACCTTCGGCGTAACTTCAGGCAAGTTCCTCGATTTCTTGGTGTCACAAAGGGGCATCGAAGTCAACCCCAACCAAATCAAGGCCATTGAAGGAATACCTGAAATGTTAACTAGCAAGAAACAGGTGCAAAAATTGACGAGCCATATAGTTGCCCTGTCAAGGTTCATCTCATAATCCTCAGACAGATATCACAAGTTCTTTAAAGTGATAAAAAAGGACAATGGGATACAATGGAATAAAGAGTGCATCAAAGCGTTAAAAGAATTGAAGGCATATTTGTCATCTCCCCCGCTACTCGCCAAGACAGAACCCAGCGAACGTCTCCTTATATATTTTGGTCGTATTGGATGTCACATTAAGCGTAGTGTTGGTCTGCAAAGATAAAGGCACGCAATCCCCAATTTATTATATTAGCAATACTCTTGTCGACGCCGAAACGAGGTACCCTCACCTCGAAAAACTGGCCTTGGCGATAATTATAGCTTCACGAAAGCTTAGGCCATATTTTCAATGCCACCCTATATCGGTGGTAACGATCTTTTCCCTACGAGGTATCTTGCATAAACCCGAGCTATCGAGGAGACTGGACAAATGGGACATAGAGTTAAGAAAACATGATATAACTTATCCACAAACAGCAATAAAATCACAGGTACTCACCAACTTCGTTGCCAATTTCAGCGCCAACATATTGAGTGAGGATGAACAAGAAAATTCTCGCACTCACCCAGTCTACCCAAACTATGGGTCCTATATGCTGACGGTGCGTCCAACACGTGAGGATCTAGATTAGGACTCGTACTCGAGGTCCCAATGGGCGACATCATTCGCCACTCCATATGGTGCCCGAATATGACTAACAATGAGGCCGAGTATGAGGGTGTAATTGCATGATTAAATCTAGCTCTCAAATATAGAGCACGACGAGTCGTCTTTAGATACGACTCACAACTCATCGCCAACCAAGTCACAAGGACTTTCCAAATCAAAGAGTAAAGGCTACAAAGGTACCAGGCAAAAATTCATAAACTGCTACAAGAATTCGATGAATGTCGACTTAACCAGATACCTCGAGCACAAAACATCAAAGCAGACGGCCTCGCCAAAGTAGCAGTGGCCACTAGAAACATCACAAAGGAAAATGTGGTCACCCTCATCCATTCATCGATAGACCAACTCGAGGTACACTTGTAAATTTGACTTGGGACTGGCGCAACCGTATTATAACATATTTGCAAAAAGGAGCACTATGAGAAAACAAAAAAATAGCCAAAAAGATTCGAATTCAGGCGGCTAGGTACATCCTCATAAATCACGAGTTATAAAGAACGTTTGGAGGGCCTTTAGCGAAATGCCTAGGGCCGAATGAAATGAGGTGCATACTCGAGGAAGTACACGAAAGATAATGCGGTTCCCATACCGGCAATCGGCCCCTTGTCAGATGCATCATTCGAGCAAGATATTATTGGCCTATAATGAAGAAGGAAGCCGCTGACTATGTCAAGAAATGAAGTATGCCCCTATGATACATGAAGCGGGCGATCACCTCCATTTTGTTACATCGTGGCAGTTCACCAAATGGGGAATGGACATCCTCGGACCCTTCTCAGCAGGGTGAGGTAATGTACGCTTTCTTTAGTTTTAACTGACTATTTCTCCAAATGGGTAGAAGCATGTGCAACAACAACAACAACAACAACCCAGTATTATCCCACTTAGTGGGGTCTGGGAAGGGTAGTGTGTACGCAGAACTTACCCCTACCCTGGGGTAGAGAGGCTGTTTCCAAATAGACCCCCGGCATCCTTCCCTCCAAGAACTTCCCACCTTGCTCTTGGGGAGACTCGAACTCACAACCTCTCGGTAGAAGCATGTGCGTTCACCCAAATACACAAACAATAAGTTATCAAATTCATATGGAGAAACATCATATGCCGCTTCAGCATCCCCAAAGAAATTAGTTGTGACAATGAACCCCAATTCACCGAAAGAAGACTGTCGAGTTCTTCGAAAAATGGCACATCAAGCGAATACTCTCCACGCCATATCACCTTATCTGTAACGGTCAGGCCGAATCCTCCAACAAAATAATACTGAATATCTTTAAGAAAAAATTTAAGATACCAATGGACTATGGTCGGAATTACTCCCAGAGGTACTATGGGCATACCGCACCACGCCAAAAACAAGCAAAGGAGAAACGCCATGCTCACTAGTCTATGGGATTAACGCCATGATGCTTGTTGAGGTCGGCGAACCCAGTTTGAGGAAGTCCAATGAAAGCGGGTCGGGCAATGACGAAAACAGAAAACAAGACCTCAACAAAGAAGAGGAATGAAGACACATGGCTTACATAAGAATGGTATCCCAAATGCAGCAAGCAGAATGGTACTACAACAAAAAATCCAAAGTACAACCGCTCAAAGTCGGAGACTATGTACTCAAGGACAAAACACAAGCGAGCAAAGGTTCGAGAGAAGGCAAACTAGGAACCAATTGGGACCGGCCCTATAAGATCACAACAACAGCCAACAAAGGATCTTTTCAACTAGAAACTATGGAGGGAAAATTACTACAAAACAATTGGAATGTCGCCTATCTCAAATACTTCAACTTTTTGAAAACAGAAGCCCTCCACGTCGCACTCTTTTTCCCTTATCCGAGTTTTATCCCAATTGGGTTTTCTCTGAAAGGTTTTTAATGAGGTGATAAAGGGAACGTCTCAAAGTTCAAGTATAATTCATCACCCCGCCTGCTGACTGTTTCTCCAAGCGGAACGATGGGACTGGATACATGGAAACTTCTCCAGTATATGTATGAAATGAAGGACATATGTAACATTCTCAAATGAATGAAATAAAGCAACATTTTTACTCTCCACGAAGATATTCTCCAATGAATGAAATAAAACAACATTGTTATTCTCCACCAAGATAATCTCTAATGAATGAAATAAAGCAGCATTTTTACTCTCCACCAGGTGTTTTTTCATTTTACATTCGCCCTCGGTCGAATTAACACATTTGACCTCGCGTAAATTATTCCACATTCGATCTCGTTCTAATCGTTTAACATTCCACCTTTCTCAAATTATTTTACATTTGAACTTGATCAAATTAACACTTTTGACCTCGCTCAAATTGTTCCACATTCGACCTCGTTCAAATCGTTCAACATTTGACCTTGCTCAAATCATTTTACAATTGACCTTGCTCGAATTAACCCATTTGGCATCGCTCAAATTGTTTAACATTCGACCTCGTTTGAATCGTTTAACATTTGACCTTGCTCGACTCACTTTACATTCGACCTTGATCGAATTAACACATTTGACCTAGCTCAAATTTTTCCACATTCAACCTTGCTCGAATTAACACATTTTACCTCGCTCAAATTGTTCCACATTCGACCTGACTCGGATCGTCTAACATTCAACCTCACTCAGATCATTTAAGATTCGACCTCGCTCAAATCGTTTAACATTCGACCTCGCTCGAATTATTTTATATTCGACCTCGCTCGAATCATTTCACATTCGACCTTGATCGAATTACTTTACATTCGACCTCACTCGAATTACTTTGCATGTGACTCCGCTCGAAGTCTCTAATGTCTGACCAAGTCCAATATCAATCTTATCAAAAATCAGGGACTTTCCCACATAAAAGAAAAAAGAGAGAAAACGGAAATCAAGAAACACGTATCAAAAGGGGGGGGGGGGACTGTTCCATTACAATTGTCAAGTTACAATACTTTCTACAAAAGGGCCCAAAGACGGCCTCACAAAAATAGCAAAATAAAATAAAAATTAAGTATGATGACTTTACACCGCATCATCCCCATCGGCATACTCATCATTGTACCAAGAATTAGAGACAATCCTATCCGCATCATCAAGAATGTCGTCCCCTCCAGATGTATCAGGAGCATAACCGCAAACTTCACGGGTCGCACCTTCCTTAGCACAGACGCCCTCAAGTTCCGCTTCAAAAATCTTCCTGTCGATTTTCAAAGACCTGCATACGTCAAGCTGAGCCTCGGCGTGAACCCATATCTCATACAACTCTCGCGGCATGCCGGGATCGGTAAAAGTATGAGACGTAGACAGTTGTGACTGCCATCGCATCTTCTCAACTTTCAAGGTAACGACCGGCTCATTCAATCCGGATAACTCTACCTCCAAATTCTAGATTCGTTCCTCTAACCTCGCCACCATAAGCATCGATGTATCCGCCTCGCTCTCCTACTCGAACCTGCAAACATGGAGAGCGTCTTCTAAGGCTACCGCTTCAGTCGCAGCGGCCATTCTGGTTTTCTCGGTACGAACTATCTCTTTGACCTTGGCGTTAAACTCGCCCCGTAGACCAACAACATTTGCCTCCTTCTGCCCAGTTTAGTAGTTAAAAATGCCACCCGTGCTTGAAGATCGGCATTCTCATCCATCACCCATTTTCTCACCTCGAGCATGTCATCATTCACCTTTAAAGCTGCTTCAAGCTCACTACATTGACCGATGGCCCTCATCAGCTCATCGTCCCTTTGCTTTAACTCTTCATCTTTCTTCGTCGACTCCTCGTTTTTCTGTTTGAGCCCGTCGCAAAAAAATTGAAACTCACTATCCAAGGTAAATACATCGGCTAGAGTTCGGTTAGTACGGTACTCCTTGTACTTGGAAGTCACCTTTTTGAAGAGGGTCATCCTCCGCTCTTCCCTCTGTTCACGCTTGATCCCCATGATAAGAGTCTGACAAGTAGGAGAAACGTTTCAGTTGAAAGAGATTACACATACGAGACAAACCCTAACATTGAAAAGCACTTACTTGCATAGCCATGCCAGATATACTCAGTGATAACTCAGCATCACTCATCGCCTGCAGTGTCATGTTCTCAGAAGCCTCTCACAAGGGGGCAAAGGACAGCATCGCCCGCTCCAAGTTATCCAAAATGTCGTAACCCACGGGGATGATTACGTGCCTGTTGGGACCCCCCGTCCTTACCTCCACGCAAATGTGCCTCTCCAAGAAGGCCCGTATCTGCATAGGGTCAAGGTCCGAACCAAAGTGTAACGACCCGGACGATCGTTTTGAGAATTGGCACTTCGCTCAATAGTTTGGGGGCACAAGTAGCTCTGTATAATGTATTACAACTTGTATGCAAAATTTGAGTTCATTTCGAGTAGATTTGATATATATCGGCACGAAATTTGGAAGTCGAAAGTTTGAAAGTTCATTAAGTTTGATTTGATGTGTGTTTCATCATTTCAATGTTGTTATGCGTGATATAAGGCCTCGAGTAGGTCCGTGTTTTGTTATGGGACTGTTGGTATGTTCGTATAAGGTCCTGAGGGGATCAGGTGAGTTTCGAATAGGTTTGGGTTGTGTTGCGCTCATTTTTCTTATGTTTCGACGTTATTTCTTCAAGCATAAATGGGACCACATTAAAAAAATAAGCTCCGATTTATGTTGTGATTGAAGCATTAGAATTGTATCATAATTAAGGAGCCATAGCAAAAAAAACGTCAAATTTGGACATCGTAAGAGGATTTTATGGTCAATTTGCTAAGAATTGGGCTGCTAGATTTTTCAGATTAATTACGAAATTGCGACTGACTTCGTACTATTTCCAAATATTGAAACCAACATATCTTCTTCATTATAAGGCCAAATGGAGTGATTCAAAATCCTAACTTGACTGAAATTTCACAAGGAATACATTGTGGTATCAAAAGAGAGTTTTGAGATTATTTGGAATGCAAATCGAGGCAGAACAACTAGGCAAAAATACTTAATATCAAAAGTTTGTTCACTTTGGGAGCTCGGAGCAGGACAATTTTTGGAGGTGATTTTCACTATATGGATTGTGGTAAGTGTTCTATACTCGATTTTGGTTATATTTCATAAATCCATCATCATTTTAGGCATTTGATTGATGATCTCAAAGTGAAATTTGGGGATTTTGCCTAAAATTTCATAAAGTGAATTTTTGAGTTTTGAATATCGATTCGGAGTCGGATTTGAGTGAAACTAGTATGGTTGGACTCGTAATTGAACGGGTGTTCGAGTTTTGTAAATTTTGTCGGGGGAGACCCTCACGTCCGGTTTGGAGGGCATGGATATCCCTGGTCTCCCCCGGTTTGGAGGGCATGGATATCCCGACCCTACTATCATTATGCCTTTGCAATGTTGAGGTGCGGGCCCAAGGAGTTAACTTTTATTGACTTTTTGTAAATTGTATAAGGATCATAGCTTTGTTAAATGAAATTATTTTCTCTTGCATTGTTTGATGTATTTAAGTCTTCTTTGGCTAGATTGGGCCGAGCGATGTGAATTGGTAAAGGAAAAGCTAAATTAAATATTGAGTTGGCCGAATTGAGGTAAGTATCTTGCCTAACCTTGTTTGGCGGAAACCAACCCTTAGGAATCTCCTCCGCGGTCAAAAAGCTCTCATCTTCTTCAGCCATAAATTCCTCACCGCCAGGAGGAGGGGCCACTGATAACGGACAAGTATCAGAAATTTCATCGTGAATGCGGAGAGTGTGCGACATGTTTCGACAATGGAATGTTAATGGAATCAGAAAAAACGATACCAAAAGTAGAAACTGGCAAAGAAAATCAAAGAAGAATAGTGCTCGTGCAAGGTGAAAGATGGTGAAAACTTCTGAAAAATGAAACCCCCATCTATTTATAGGGTTGCGTGGTGCGAGAATCAAAGCAAAGGATTGTCAATGGCACCAAAACAAAAGCTGCTGGCACATAGATGCTGTCTTGGGAAGATGTGTAATGATGACGCGTGTGGCCATGATGTCACCCCCTAGTAGCTATACCAATCACGACTTCAATGGTTGCGCCATTCTCTCCACCTCGATAGACCGACTTATCTAACATAACCAAATTTTTCCGAAACGGGGGTGAACCATGTCCGTTTATCAAGGGCGTACAGGACCACGACCTCAACAAGCGGAGGGGCTAACTATATTGGTCTAAATTTGGCGACTAGGCAATAAGAGATAAGTGAGATCAAGGACGGGGTCGACCGTGGTGTAATAACTAAAGGTTGCTCTCGAGAGGGCTGATGAGAAAGACGGGCAACTGCGATGAAGAAATAACAGTAGCATAGGTTCATATACGGATACAAGGAATATTCTTTTGGATATTCCTTAATTTGTACTTTCTAGGGTTTTTGAGAAATATCCCATATAAATAGGAGGTGATTGAGAACAAAAAGGAGGATTTTTACTTTATGAGAAAAACACATTGTAAAAGGTTGACCTGAGAGAATATACAACAGTTGTCTTGTTCATTGATTATCCTATTCAAGCATACAGTTTTACTTCTTTATTCACAAGATCCAAAGATCCTTCAGCCCTCTTTATTTCTTTTTTCTCTACGTTGCTATCAGAAAAAAGAATCATTCAAGTCTTACAATAATTGGGTGGTAGATTCCTTTTCGTTATATTCATCGGCATCATCTATATTTATTGCACATTTACGTTGTTGCATTTACGAACATTTAATCAGTACAAACACATTGATTAACATTGTATATCTTAACCGACTTCGTATAATATTTGGTCTAGATTTTATTATTCTTAACTAAGATTCACCCTTCATTTTATCATTAATTAATTTAACTAAAAGGATCAGCACTTTTTGGTGAAACATATAATTTTATCTTTGTTGTAAGGCTCTCCTTCTAAGTTTTATATGGTTTTTATATTCTAGTATTTGCTTTATTTATACAAATGCAGTATTCCTTATTGTGCTTATAGCTTACCAAATTAGAGTTGTTGGTACGCGCCCAACCCAAACTCTATTTTTCAAATGACGCGTCAAAGATGGCATCTATCACTCCCGCAGTCCAACCAATCAGAAGCTTTTGGCCCACTACTCAATGAGGAACACGTTGCCGTCAGTCTTGTAAATAAACATACTCGTTATCAATAATAAGTTATTTTCATACAAAAATAATTACTTCAAACTGATTTTTCCGAGCTTAGAGATAATTTTCTTTCTCTAAAAGGGAAAGGTCACGTGCCAGCTGTTCTCGTTATCTAATATGATCGTGTCGAGCTGTCATAGCTGTAAAACTCCTTTCCTATGATTTTGCTAATTAATTAGGTTGCAATATTTGTTCTATAACAGGCTCTGTTTTAAAAGGCAGAATTGGAACTCGCCCGGACTCGCTCCGGGGCGAAGCTCTCGTAAAATCCCCCTTGACTTATGTGTGGAGCTTAGTTCCGTGAGACTTACGCCTCAGCCATTGGGGCATACGTCCCGTATACGCCCAACGCCCAGCGTACTAGACTCGCATAATAGAACTTTAATAGATACAATACTTATGAATTTAATAGCTCAATAGATAGTATATATTTACAAATAATTAGTTATCATGGTATTGTATGGTAAATTATGTGTCACTTTATTAACTTGTTGAAACTTAAAAGGGAAAATGCACAATTACCCCCTGACCTATACCCGAAATCTTAACTACACACTTTTTCTTTGCAGGAATCATATTACCCTCCTAAACTTATTTAAAATGTAATTATTTGCACCCATAAAGCTGAGAACCAAACTCTTGGCAAGTGGTGAGCTACACGCGCCCCACCATGTATTTTTAGTACTTTTTTTATTCTTTCTTCTTTTTCTTATCTTTTTTTCTTATTTCTTATTCTTCTCATTTTTCTTTTTGTTATTTCATTCTCTTTCTTTTTGTTTTGGTCATCGGCGACATAAAATGGTGATCGTCGGAATTTCACAAACACCATTTTCTCCGGCAATTTTTTTTTCCGACGATAAATTTTTATTCCGATCTAAGTGTATTTTATTTTATATATATATATATATATAAAATTTCTTGAAAGTTTAATTTATGTGTGGGAATAAGAGCAAAAGAAATAAAAATGAATTTAAGTTGAGAAAAAAATTTCAGTTAAAATTTTAGTACATTATTTTTTTCGACGTGGGAAGATTTTCTGATAATTAATTTTTTCCCCTCAAATCTGAGTGTATTTTGTTTTGCTTATGAATATGCCTTTTTTAGAGTTTAATTTGTGTGTGAAAAAAAAAATGAAAGAAAATGGTTAGACAAAGTCGTCGGTGAATGAATATCCACCGGAATCAGAGAAGAAATAAAAAAAGGTAAAAGAAAAAAAAAGAAAAAGAAAAAGGAAAAGGATAAAAAAGTAAGAAAAAATGGTAAAAAGGAATAAAAAAATAATCTGAAAATCGTTTTTTCTTGCTTCTCACTCTCGATTGGGAAAGTGAAATACAAACACTGTGTCACGTCAGCGTTAAGGATACAAATAATTACATTTAAAATAAGTTTAAGGGGGTAATAGGATTCCCGCAAAGAAAAAGTGTGTAGTTGGGATTTCGGGTATAGGTCAGGGGTAATTGTGCATTTTCCCAAACTTAAAAATAAATGATGATAGAGAATCATATTTAAATTATGAATTATGGTTTTATATAAATTCTCTTTCAAATAAAAGCATATTAAATAAAAGGAGTATTTTAAGAAAAATATCAATTTATAATATCGAAATTCTTTCAAGATTCATTACTCCTTAAAAGATACATATAAGATTTCGTATCGAATACATTACTTTTGATGTTTGAGTTGTAACGACGTTGTAGCTAATTTGCTTATTGTGATTTATGTCATACTTTTCATACTACTCATAGTTGAATTATAATTTATAAATATTTTAAATAGATTATTTGTTATAATTTTGTGGTTTTAATGTAATTTTTATAGTTATTTTTTATTTTATACCATTTTAAAATTTTTGAAATCAGTAAAATTTAAAGATTCGTGGGACTTACGTCCCATGTCTCAGGACTTACGCCTCACCTCGTCAGAGGTATAACGTCTCGCCTCACGTTCCCGCCTTTTAAAACATTAATAACAGGATAAGGTGAAAAACGAAAAAGTGCCAAGCGTTATGTAACCTTTTTTACAGTTAACTTTTCAATAAAATTGACGAACTTTATAGCTAGATTTTAATATGTTTGTATCCTCTAAATATCAGTAGTAATTCTATCACTGATTTCTTTTATTACTTTCCTTTTTGCTATCGTTTTTTACTTCAAATGTTGAAAATGGTGATGCTGCGATCAAAACCAAAAACGTCCCAAAAATAAAAGGCATTAAATGAAACGTTTAAAATATGAGTAAGTTCCAAACGCATTGCTCAATAGTCAACCGATTGAGAAAGATGAAACATAGTACCCAAAAACATGTTCAGGTTCAAAAATCAGATCAATACTTGGAACACCACCAGCAACTCCGTGTCAAAATATGCCACGGTCCCATTTAAAATATCAGGGGTA
Organism: Nicotiana noctiflora; assembly: GCA_032618575.1. Lineage (NCBI taxonomy): Eukaryota > Viridiplantae > Streptophyta > Magnoliopsida > Solanales > Solanaceae > Nicotiana > Nicotiana noctiflora. The sequence goes on along the minus strand of JASVEL010011408.1, from coordinate 41,878 downwards.
GATTGATGATGCGCACTAGCGAAGACAGGATCTTTACGAAGGGGATTCAAAAAAAAAATTAATTAGTGGGAATTGAACCTATGAGACCTTATGAAAATTTTGGACCTCCTTAATTATTAAATTATACTTTTGGATTGTGTTAAAGGGGGTTCAAAACTTAATATATAGATATAAAAATATACAGTATAATTTTTCGGCTAAGAGGGTTTGGATAAACCCTTCCGCCCCTAAAATAGCTCCTGTATGTATGTATATCTATCTATATTTATAAATACAAGACAGAGTATTATGATGATATAAAGATCTTTTAATTTGTCAATCTTGACCGTAAAAATTACATACAAAAGCTAATTACGTAGTAGAAATAATTTTTTGCAGAAATAAAATTGAGTGCTATAGTTGATCTATCCTGCGTATAATAGAAATTTAGTGCACGGGATTGCACTAATGACGTAGTAGCCATTTTGGTGCAAGTCGGTCTTCTTCCTTCGTTCTTATCCACTCTCCCCTACCTCCCTTGTACAAAGTATTATATATATATATATATATTTATTTTTTCGAAGTTTTCCATATATTTACTTCTCAATGGTAGTCTTATGTTTTCATCTCTTATATTCTTTATGAAGCATACACTTTATGTCCATAACACCCACCGATAAAAGAAAGTACCCATCGCTCTTGTCCAAATTTTCATATCCTTTTATAGTATAAAGTTCTGAACTTTTTTCTTATCTTATCGCCGACGTAAGATCTTTATGAACTCTGGGTGTTTCTTATTTTTGTCATTATGTTGTCTCGATCTTGTTTCAATTTGCTAAATTTTGACCAGTATCCCTACAGTGTTGATCGGGCCAGAATCCCAAGAGTCATGACTTTTCCAGGGATTATATCAGAATTTGATGAGGGCTTAGAAGGGAATAATAGTAATGTTGAGGTGGATAATGAATATGAGAGAAGAATCATTGTTGCCAACCAGTTGCCAGTCAAAGCTTATAGGGATTCTGAAACCAAGAAATGGTGCTTTGAATGGGACAGATATGCGTTGGACACTTTGATTTTGCAGCTCAAAGATGGGTTTTCACCAAATGTAGAGATTATATATGTGGGGTGTTTGAAAGCAGAGGTTGATCCCTCAGAACAAGATGAAGTGGCTCAATTCTTGTTGGACAAGTTTAGGTGTGTACCTACTTTCTTGCCTTTGGATTTAATAAACAAGTTTTATCATGGCTTTTGCAAGCACTATCTATGGCCTTTGTTTCATTACATGTTGCCTGTTACACATAGCCATGGAGTCAGGTTTGACAAGTCTATGTGGCAGGCTTATGTCTCAGCAAACAAGATTTTTGCTGATAAGGTTTATGAGGTGATCAATCCAGATGAAGATTATGTATGGATTCATGATTATCACCTTATGGTCCTGCCTACTTTCTTGAGGAGAAGGTACAATAGAGTAAAGGTTGGGTTTTTTCTTCATAGTCCTTTCCCATCATCTGAAGTATACCGAACATTGCCTGTTAGGGAAGAGATTTTGAGGGCTTTATTGAATTGTGATCTTGTAGGCTTCCAGACATTTGATTATGCTAGGCATTTCTTATCATGTTGTAGTAGGATGTTGGGTTTGGACTATCAATCCAAGAGGGGTTACATTGGTCTTGACTATTATGGTAGAACTGTGACCATTAAAATCCTTCCAGTTGGTATTCATATGGGACAGCTCCAAAATGTTATGTCGCTACCAGACACGGGAAAGAAAGTGAAGGAGTTGAAAGAAAAATATGAGGGGAAAATTGTGATGTTAGGTATTGATGATATGGACATGTTTAAAGGAATTGGTCTAAAGTTTCTGGCAATGGGGAGGCTTCTAGATGAGAACCCTGTCTTGAGGGGTAAAGTGGTATTGGTTCAGATCACCAACCCCCCTAGAAGTAAAGGGAGTGATGTCCAAGAAGTTCAGAAAGAGGTCAACAGAATTGCAAGTGAAATTAATAAAAAATATGGCAAAGCAGGGTACAAGCCGATTGTTTGTATCAATGGTCCAGTTTCTACCCAAGACAAGATTGCACATTATGCAGTCTCTGAGTGTGTTGTTGTTAATGCTGTTAGAGATGGGATGAACTTGGTGCCTTATGAGTATACGGTCTCTAGGCAGGGGAGCGATAATCTGGATAAGGCCTTGCAGCTAGATGGTTCTGCAGCTTCCAGGAAAAGTGTGATTATTGTATCTGAATTCGTTGGGTGCTCGCCATCTCTTAGTGGTGCAATCCGCGTAAATCCTTGGAACATTGACAGTGTATCTGAGGCTATGGGTTTGGCAGTGACCATGCCAGATCCAGAGAAAGAATTACGCCACGAGAAGCATTACAAATATGTTTCTTCTCATGATGTGGCATATTGGGCTAGGAGTTTCGATCAGGACCTTCAAAGAGCTTGTGCCGAGCATTATCACAAGAGATGTTGGGGCATTGGTTTTGGTCTGGGCTTCAGGGTTGTTGCCCTCGGTCCTAATTTCAGGAAGCTTTCGGTGGAACACATTGTCTCTGCTTACAACAGGACGAACAGCAGGCTTATCTTGCTCGACTATGATGGTACCATGATGCCTGAGGATAAGGTGAATAAAGCTCCTGGTGAAGAAGTCATCTCAGTTTTGAATGGTTTATGCAGTGATCCAAAGAATGTTGTTTTTATAGTGAGTGGCAGAGGTAAGGATTCTTTGAGTCAGTGGTTATCTCCATGTCCAAGACTCGGGCTATCAGCTGAACATGGTTATTTTACAAGGTATCACATTGTTGCCACTTTGATTTCATTTCTTCTTGTGTGCTGCTTTCTTTAACTAGTTGTTTCGTATCTCGCTTGATTTAATCCCTTGTAAAGGTGGAGTAAGGATTTGGAATGGGAATCGCGTCCGATAGCTGCAGACATGGACTGGAAAAGGGTAGCACTTCCTGTTATGGAGCATTATACAGAGGCAACAGATGGTTCGTCAATAGAGCAAAAGGAGAGTGCCCTAGTATGGCATCATCAAGAAGCCGACCCCGACTTTGGTGCTTGGCAAGCAAAAGAGCTTCTTGATCACTTGGAGAGTGTACTAGCTAATGAGCCTGTGGTTGTGAAAAGAGGTCAATACATAGTTGAGGTGAAACTACAGGTATGAGAAAAAAAGGATGATGGTTGAATAAAATTTCAAACATGTTAAACTGAAATGAATGCTAAACTTATTCATCGATTGCAGGATATAAGCAAAGGCATTGTTGTTGAGAGTCTGATCGCGTCAATGAAGAGCAGAGGGATGCCGCCGGATTTTGTTTTGTGTATAGGCGATGACAGATCAGACGAAGACATGTTTGAGAGCATTGCAAGTCATGTGTCCAACCACTTTTTGGTTGATAAAGCAGAAGTGTTTGCTTGCACGGTTGGTCAGAAACCAAGTATGGCCAAATACTATCTTGATGATACAGTTGAAGTTATAAAAATGCTTCAAGGCCTTTCAGCAGCACCACGGCAATTACCTAAATTGCCAAATCGTGGAACCTCGGTTGAAGTTGTGAGTGCATAGTTAGTCATACAACTTTTGTACAGAAACTACACAAAACTGACAGGTCTGCCCAGAAAAATCATTAGAAAGTAGTTTGAGGGTAGTTAATCCAAGTTTAGGCTACAAAAAAGTCTCATTTCTTGGCCTTAAGGAAATTCCATTATAGATTTTAATTACTTGGTTCATGCTACAGTATGACATACGTTGGTAGCTAGTTTACTTGGTACAGTTATCGGTTCTGAAGGTGCAAGTAAATTTACATTAATTATGTAGGATATGGCTACCACTTCAACTGCTGAAACTGTGATAAGATGGATGGTTTATATTATAACATACACGTTCAAGATGGACAAAGAGAAGCTGTTGGAAGAGAAAAAGAATAAGATATACTCTTGTTTATTTTTCGTTGCCTAGTTTTTCTTCTCTTAACCCTTTGTAATTTGTGTACATATTATATAACGAGTTTTAGAATTATGATTACGATGAAGATAAGTATCCAATGCTGTTTCTGCGACCGAAGAATAACCTTTTCCGGTGTGATTCTCCACCGGATTTCACCCCAACCTACAGTGATTATTGTTTTAAACTCCAATCGAGTTATCCTGTTAATATGGATGGTGACAGGATTTATTATCATGCCGGTTTTAAATCTTTTGACATTACAAAAAATTGTTCTAGGTCTGAAGTTTGGTTCGAATGGGTTGAACGTAGCAGGAACCTGATGAGGAAAGCAACTGTAAGCCTTAAAGTCATGAAGTGGGTCGTGGAGGTATTTAATGTGGCCTCAAAGGAGCATGGCAGGGCAACAAGGAGGTGGAATATGAAAGATCACTATGCAGAATTTTATTGCACTCTTAAATACAACGAACACAGACGGTACATCAGTTTCATTGCTGTACAGGGACAGAGTAGGTCTGTCATTATTACACCCGAAGTTACATTAAAGGCTGGGTGGGGAATGATAGCTCAAAAGATACAAAAGTTCATAAATGTTCCAGAAGAAGAGAAGTATGTCCATATTGTCAGAAATCCACAGCGGGAGTCGTCCTACAGTGAAGTAATCAGAACCAGTAGATGGCCATCAGAAGGGACGAAATCTTCTCCGATCAAATCCAATAATTCCAAAGTCATCATCCCTGGGGGTTCAGAATTATCGGATAAAGATGTGCTGAGAAGATGCATAGTTGGCAAAGTTCTGACTCCTGCGTAAGGAGACTCCAACTTTGAATGATATTAGGAGATGGGCCTGTAACACATGGAAATCCACCTGTGGAGTGAATGTGTACGAGATGAACGATTCTCAGTTCTTGCTTGAACTACCTTCAACGAAGGACGCCGAACATGTTCTTAAGGGTGAATGGCACTGGAAGAAGTCCAAAGTGATCCTTGAATGGTGGAAACCTACTACTGGCTGTTGGCCCGAAGAGGTGGAGCGTAATTGGGTTTGGATTAGGCTTCTGGGTCTTCCCATTAACCTTTGGTCACAGAAAGTTTTCAAAGCAATAGGTGATCAGTGTGGTGGATGGATTGAAACAGAGGAGGAGACAACACTAAAAAATCATTTTCACTGGGCTAGAATCAAAGTAAAGGGAGATGGAAGTGAGGTTCCGAGATTTATACAAGTGGACAGCGATGGGTATCTATACAAAATTCCTGTATGGTGTGAAGTTCCGGCGACAGTGATGGCAGCTCCGATTGCCAGTGTAGATGGGAGGAGAGAGGATCTGTTGGTTAATAGGGGTAGCCTGGAAGATGGGACTTATTCGGCGCAGCAGTACCTAGGTCACGTGGGGACATCGAATGAAGGGAAAAGTTTTAAAAATCTTTCTCACGTGCCTAACTCACGTGAGGTGGATGCTGAATTCTTTAAACAAAAAGAAGTTCTGGGCCACAAACAATTAATCCATGTGGGCCCAATCCTGACTGATCCTAGGTGCAAAGGCCCAACCCTAATAGGCAAAGTTGAGGAATTAAATAATGTGGACCCTAATTCTTTTGACCCTTTATTGCAGATGCAGATCCAAGAATTTGAGGGACCACATGTGGCTATCTCTAAATGCCCAACCGATGAGGATTCTAATGGCCCATCTTCTAAAGACTCTAATGGGCCCATTATTAAGAACTTAATAGACAACAGGCAAATTTCTGGACCTCAATTGCCATCTTTGGAAGCATCGATGTTTTTGTCTTCGAAGGAGCAGACAGATGAGAGGAAGGAAGACCACTATGATCCTATGCTTTTGGAACTCAATTCTTCTTCTCTTTCTAATTTCTCTACTCTGAGCATCGAAGAGGACTTGGCTCAGGTTCCTCTAATCTTGCATTCGGTCCAGGGAGATCAACTCATTAAAGAAGGGGATTCTTTGCATGCAGATGATGGCAGCAAACAATTGGTTATTTTTGGGGATCCATCTGCATGTATTGATGAAGAAGCTATCCCAATTGACATGCAAATCCAAAGGGCAGAAGAAGAAGCTTCACTGTGGGTGCATATGAATGTTATCAAACTAAGTAAGCAATTTGGGGTTGATTTTGAAGGGTGTGAAGGGGATGCCATGTCTTTATTCATGAAGATTGATAGTAAAAGGCATAAGAAGATGGAAGATACCACAACCCAAAGTAACACTGCAATTAAACCAAAAGGTCAGAAGCAATTAGAGAGGTTAAAATCAGGTGTTAAATATAAAGATGGGCAAGCTAGGGTCAGGGGGAGAGGCTCCCTCAAAGTTGATTAATGAAGATCAACATACTATCATGGAACGTGTGGGGATTGAATGATGGGGAGAAAAGGGGACTTATAAAAACTGCTCTTAATGAATGGAAATGTGATGTAGTAGTTCTTCAAGAAACAAAGATAGAAGGTGATATATCTCGTATCGCCAGACATTTATGGGGAATAGATGGGTGGATTTTGTCAATCTTGAAGCCATTGGTACTAGTGGGGGAATTCTTATCATGTGGGATAAAAGGGTATTAGAAGGGGAGTTGATTAATTCTGGAAGTCAGAGTATCTCTTGTAGATTGACAGCAACACACTGCAATTTATCATGGTTCATCACAGGGGTATATGCCTCAAATTCCAGAATTGAAAGACAAGACTTATGGTGGGAGTTGGCAGCCTCAAGAGGACTTTGTAATGGGCCATGGGTGGTCTGTGGGGACTTCAATACAACCAGGCACTCAAATGAAAGAAGCAACAATCACCGTCTCACTAGAGCTATGAGAGATTTCTCCGACGCAATCAATGATCTACAGTTAGTAGATCCACCACTTTTTGGGGGTTTCTTCACTTGGAACAAAGGGAACATCAGGGGATTGCTTCGAGAATTGATAGATTTCTTTTTTCTGTTGAATGGGATGAACACTTCAGGAATATTAGACAGTCTACTCTGCCAAGAATCACTTCTGATCATTGTCCTATTAAGCTAACTTGTGGCGATTGGGAACAAAGGAAACCATCATACTTTAAATTTGCAAATTGGTGGTTGGAGGTTGATGGCTTCAAAGAATTGGTTAAAGCTTGGTGGTTATCTTTTGCGGTACAGGGACACCAGACTTTATTTTAGCAACAAAGCTGAAACTCCTGAAAGCTAAACTAAAGGAGTGGAATACGGCCAACTTTGGGGATCTAGCAAAGAGGAAGACAGAGCTTTTGAACCAACTAACCATTCTTGATGTTTTGTAGGAACAAAGAAACCTCACTGATGATGAACTGATACAAAAAGCCAACATTGCCTTGGATTTTGAGGAAATATCCAAATATGAAGAATCCTCCTGGAGGCAAAAATCTAGAATTCTATGGTTAAAGCAGGGTGATAAGAACACAAAATTCTTTCATAAGATGGCCAATGCACATAGGAGATTCAACACCATAGACAAGTTGGAGATTAATGGGATTGAAGTCTCTGATCCAGTAGAAATTAAAGGAGAAATCATCTCCTTTTATAACCAGCTATACTCTGAAACAGAAGCTTGGAGGCCTAATTTTACTCCTCCGAATCTTGCTTCAATTACAGATGAGGAGCAAAGTTGGTCGGAGAGACCTTTTGAGGAACAAGAAGTTCTCCATAGTTTAAAGCTATGTGCCATAGACAAAGCGCCAGGCCCTGATGGTTTTTCGATGGGATTTTTCATTACATGCTGGGAATTTTTGAAGGTCGACATCCTGCAAACTATGGCCAATTTTCACTCTCTTGGAATTTTTGAGAAGAGTTTAAATGCCACCTACGTGGCGCTTATACCCAAGAAGAATGGAGCCAAGGAACTAAGAGATTTCAGACCAATCAGTCTGATTGGGGGCATCTACAAGATTATTTCAAAGACTCTAGCAGAAAGACTTAAGAAGGTGGTAGATGAAATTGTGAACAAGCATCAGATGGCTTTTATCAAGGGAAGACAGATCATGGATGCTGCCCTCATAGCTAATGAATGTGTTGATAGTAGACAGAAGGAGAAGAAACCAGGGATCCTATGCAAACTAGATATCGAAAAGGCATTTGATCATGTTAATTGGAGGTACCTGATCAACATTTTGAAAGTTATGGGTTTTGGGAATAAATGGCTTAAATGGATCTTTTTTTGTATCAGTACAGTGAAGTTTTCTATCTTGATTAATGGATCTCCTGAAGGCTTCTTCTCTTCAATGAGAGGTTTAAGGCAAGGAGACCCTCTTTCTCCTTTCCTCTTTATTTTAGCCATGGAAGGGTTGAGTAGCATGATGAGAGCCTCTACTATCAGTGGTTGCTTGAAGGGATTTGAAGTTCAGAACAGAACTAATAGCATGGAGATTTCGCATCTATTGTATGCAGATGATGCTCTGGTTCTCTGTGATGCTGAACCTGCTCAGCTAATGCATTTGAGGTTGGTTCTCACAGTCTTTGAAGGTATCTCGGGCCTTCATGTTAACTGGAGAAAGAGCATGTTGGTGCCTATTAATGCAGTCCCAAACAGTCCAATTCTAGCTGGCATTTTGGGTTGTGAAGTAGGAAATTTACCAACTAAGTATTTAGGACTATCTTTGGGTTCCAAGAACAAAGCTGCAGATATATGGGAAGGGGTACTAGATAAATGTGAAAAGAGACTTACAAGGTGGAAAGCACAATACTTATCCCTAGGGGGAAGGATCATTTTAGTGAGCTCTGTCCTGGACTCCCTACCCACCTACATCATGTCTTTATTTCCTATCCCAGCCAAAGTAAGGAGAAGAATTGACCAATTGAGAAGGAACTTTATTTGGGAAGGCAACAGGGAGTCCAAAGGCTTCCATCTTGTTAACTGGAACACTCTCATCTCTAGCAAGAGAGTTGGCGGTCTAGGCATTAGAAACTTAAGTTTGCAGAACAAGAGTCTCTTAATGAAATGGTTATGGAGATTCAACACTGAGAAGCAAGCCTTATGGAGACAAGTTGTCAACTGCAAGTACGAGCAATCGGGATACTGGAGCACCAAACCAGTGAGAACTCCTTATGGAGTTGGCAATTGGAAAGCCATCAGAGAATCTATGGGAGGAATTTACAACAAACATAAGTTTTAAGATAGGAAATGGGAGGATGATATCATTTTGGCATGATGATTGGATTGGTCATGGAGCACCGAAAGATCTTTTTTCTGATCTGTTCAATCTCACCACTTCACCTAATGCCACAGTAGAAGAAACTTGGAGCTCCCAGGGTTGGAACCTAATTTTCAGAAGGCTACTCAATGACTGGGAAGTCACTAGAGCTACTGAGATTCTCAAAATGCTAGAAGGTTTTGCAGGATTAAGTGAGGCGGAGGATTCTCTTACATGGAAAGGAGGCAAGGGCTCTAAATTTTCAGCCAAGGCTGCATACAACTATCTATCATCCAGAGGACACCCCAACTATCCTTGGCCTTGGAAAAACATTTGGAAGATCAAAGCACCATTCAAAGTTATTTGCTTTTCATGGTTAGTGGTAAGAAAAGCCTGCCTCACTCTAGAAATTCTCCAAAGGAGAGGTATTCAGACCAGCTCTACATGCTTTCTATGTCAACAGGAAGATGAAACTAATGAGCATCTTTTCTTACATTATGTTATTACTAGACAACTTTGGCAGCTCTTTATAGCATTAGCTGGTATTGTTTGGGTAATGCCCAAAGACACCATTGGCCTGATATGCAGCTGGAACAATATTAGGGGAAGAAGTTGTCACAAGGAATGGTGGAAGATTGTTCCAGCTTGTATATGGTGGACAGTTTGGAAGGAGAGGAATGCAAGATGCTTTGAAGGCAAGAGCAGTTCAACACAGAAAATCAAGAGTTCTTGTATTTCTCTTTTTCATTTTTGGTGTAAAGAACAGTTGATAGGTGATGTAGAATCACTACTACACCTTTTTGATTCTCTGTAAAATTTTCAGGGGATGTACTTGTAAATATTAGATACCAGCCCCGATTTTGGGTGCTGAAGAATATAATTGTTACCTTTTTCAAAAAAAAAGATAAGTATCCAATGCAGGTAACATATATATATATGAATTAGGGTGGTCCTATCTTCTTTGAGGAAGGAATGTATATGTAATACATTTGTTTCTGTACTATATATCATGATCCTAGAATTTTAGAATTTCCAAATTAGGAATGACGATATTCGGGGGAAGGTGGGCATGGCTCCCATGGAAGACAAGATGCGGGAAGCTAGGCTTAGATGGTTCGGGCACATGAGGAGAAGAAGCCTGGATGCACCGGTGAGGAGGTGTGAACAGCTGGCCTTGGCGGGTATGAGGAGAGGTAGAGGACGGCCTAAGAAATATTGGGGAGAGGTGATTAGGCAGGACATGGTGCATATGCAAATTTTCGAGGATATGGCCCTTGATAGGAAGTTGTGGAGGTCGAGCACTAAGGTTGTAGGTTAGGAGACAGGAGGTTAGTGTGATAGTATCTTGCTTTAGGCTGCTAGGGGCTCCAGTTGTGCTCTTAATACTTCTTTAGGGTCGAAAAGTTAGGCTATAGTAGGTTTAGCGGTCCTGTATGTACATACTATTCCCTTGCGTATGTTTATTATGCCTTTGTTGATGCTCAGTGTTAATACTTTGCTCTCTATTTTCTGGTTATTGCGTTGCTGGTGTTTTATGTTAAGATTCCTTTGCTGCTACTAATACATCGTTTCTTTCTTTCTTGAGCCGAGGGTCTATCGGAAATATCCTCTCTACTCCTCCGGAGTAGAAATAGAATCTGCGTACACACTACCCTCTCCAAACCCCACATGTGGGATCTCACTTGGTTGTCGTTATTGTAAATGTGAGAATATTTAATACAATTCAAATAAGGAAAAAATTTATTATACAAACTCCTAAATGTTTGGGAGCTACTTAAACTATTTCTGAATATCAGGAAAATAATCAAATGACTGTTTTATCCGATGTAAGCTCTATTTTTAAAGGTTAAGAGTATCAAACAACATTATACTAAGGGCCTTCGTATTTTTAATATGGTATAGATAAACACTCCGAAAAAGGGGTAATTTTCGTTCTTTTGAAATGACTATTTTTACTCCCTTTTTTCACAAAGGATGATTAAATTCACCATGACCTTTCTCTTTTTTGGTAAAAAACAAAAAGAAGGAATAACTCTTAACGAAAAAAAGAATAATTTTAGTAAATAAAATAGTCTTTTTGCGCCTTTCGGCTAGTCAACTGCAAAAACCCTACCAAGAATCTGTTTCCCACCACATAAGCTCGCTGGGTCTCTCGCCATTATGGTATCTGTCAGTCTTGCCACCCAATGGAGCTTGGAACTAGTTTTTTCAAAGCTACAAATGTTAACCAAATGTTGTCTTCTTACGTTGTCCTAGCAGCCAACAGTTTATTAATGTTTCAAGTCCTTCCCTCTATCGCGCTAAAGTTTCGCTCCCCACTAGGAAAGACTGCTGCTGTAGGGCAGCCGTTACAGGCAGGGGCGGATTTTGGGGAGCGCAGGGGTTCATCTGAATTCCCTTCATCGACTATATATATAAGGAAAAATCTGGTTTTGATCTCTATATATTAAGTATTGAACCCCTTAACACAACTCAAAAGTGTAGTTTAGTAGTCAGTGGAGTTCAAAGCATTCATATGATCACAGGTTCAATTCCCGCTAGCTATAAAAATAATTTTTGAACCCTTAGTTCCTTAGAAATTTCAGAAAAGATAACTGTTTGACTCAAAAGTTATAGATGAACTTTATAAGCTTGAAAACAATAAATATACAAGAAAGGGTAAATCGAAATCAAATATAATACTCCTAAAGGAATATGATAGAGTTATAGTGGTAGATTAATATGATCTGATAATAATGTAAGTACGGGATGTAATATTGATTGAGAATAGAGACAGAGAGAATGAGAGAGAATGAGAGAGAAAGAGTGAGAGTAATAGAGATAGTTTATTGAGAATAACCCTCATGATTATTACAACATGTAGGTCTCCTTTATATAGTAGGAGACCTGCCTCGAAATAATAAATAAAAGTGCTAAAATTGGTGACATCGCCCAAGTGAGGACGTCGAGTTCTCAAGTGACGTTGACTCCGTCCTTATGCCCAGGTCGTACCCTAGCACAAGTGGATGTATACTCATTAGGCGTATCTGTTGGCGTAGGGATATCGAAGGTCGAATTTGACCCTATACAGTTAGCCCCTTCGTTCGTTGGAGACGTATCGGCAAGCGTCTTCAATGGACGGATATGCAAAATCTTATTCAGGGAAAATTTGACCGTGACTTGAGGTGGAGACATGGGCGAGATGGGATGTCGGATAATGTGGAGCCGTTGACGTAGGGCTCTCTTTTTGAAATTGTCATTACTTTCACGCGTCATTATTACACCTCTTCCCGAGATAGTACAGAAAGAGACGTGACGTTTTGGTTTCCCGCGCCCGTTTTTAATCATGCCTCTTCCATTCCTGTGTAACTTAACCCTATAAATAGGGAAGGGTTTTAACCCTTTTTATCTTTCGAAACCTTAATCGATATATCTTTGTTCCTTTCTTCACACTTCTTTCTTACAATCTGATATATCTGTACGAGACTTCATTTTCTTTTAGGGTTCATCCTTCTTCTTCGTTAGGGTTTCTGCTATTGAACTGAATATGGCTAAAAAATATCAAGGAAAAAAGAACAAAAATGCCGTCCCACCTAGGGTTCAGCCTTCTTCCGGCGGTGAGGAAGAGGAGACGACAAAGGCACTCGTCCCTCTTATAGTGGATAATCTCCTTCCCAAGGAGATGCATGTAAGAAAAGATTTTCAAACCAAGAATCTGTCCCTTCCACGGGAGCTGAGCCAGTTGCAATCATCCTATCTGGACGACCTTCCCTCAACTCACCAAATTTCGGACCATATAGAGATGATTACGATGGGGATGGATTTTGCTAATGGACATAGGTCTGGGTACTGTATATATTACGAGTACCCATTCCTGATTGGCTACAGTTTACCGATCTTGCTGTTGGCGGAAGAGTTTTGTTGTTTCTACAACGTATGCCCGGCTCAGCTTACGCCATATACTTGGAAGATATACCGGATCCTTACGGTGTACGCGGCGAGGGCCGAGTGCGACGTATCCATACACCACCTCCTTCAATTATTCAGTCCCGGCTATCTGAGGGGCACTATGCTACAATTGAAGAGCCGAGGTTTGAAGTATATGTCTTTAATATATAGCTGTATATACTTAAATATTTTTCTTGGCCCCCTCAATAACTAAAGACGGGCTGGAGCGATGGTCTGTGTGTTGTGTGAGTTCTGCCTCTTAGTTGCCTAACGTCCTGGATTTGATACTAACCACTAGCAAACTCCCGTTCTTAGTTGTTTTACTTTTTGGTTTGCTTTTTTCTGACGGGAAATATGTACTAGTACTACTGCACGACAGTACTATTTAATAGTTGATTGATTTATATTTTTTGTTTTTTCATTTCTGTATTTAATTATATTGTACTCCCTCCATTTCATATTAGATGAGGTACTTTCTTTTTTAGTCTGTTCCAAAATAAATGACACATTTCTAAATTTGGAAATAATTCAAACTTTAAACTCTTTATTTTACCAATTTAACCTTAATGAGAAGTTTTATAGCCACACAAATAGTTAAAATTGCACAGTCTAGCCAATTTTCAAACTGGTCATTCAAAAATAGCCTGCGTTTACCAAGTCAATAAAAAATAGTTACTATTTTGCTGCAACAGAGACCGATCTAACATAATATACTAGAGTTCGGTGTACCTGTATATGAACTTCCAGCATATTATGCGGGAACTCCAATACACGGAAAGTTCTAGCATAATATACCGGAGATTCGAGCACTTGTGTATGAACTTCCAACATATTATACTGAATCGGTACACTTTGCTGGAACTCTAGTATATTATGTTGGAGTTCTAGTGTACTTATGTTAGAACTCCATCATATTACACTGGAACTCCAATATAATTATCCTGGAACTCTAGTATAATATGCTGGAGTTCAAGTATATTTATGCTGGAACTCCAGCATAATATACTATACACATGCATGTATATAACAGTATAAGCATCAGTATATCTTGCTTCATAACTAAATTTGTCATAGCAATGAATTAACTAGAGATGTTTATAGATACACTAACCTCGAAAGTTTGCGGTGTTTATCTCGACAATTAACTATTAATTGCTTAGGATTTGACAGTATACTTAACTAATTAATAGATACATAAACCTATATTACTGGTCTTCATGTTAACTAAGATCCTTTTAGCTTAGCAAAGCTGCAGATGAATTTGCGAAGGAACCATAAAAGTTAGGCTTTTAATCTCCGATTGAGAAAGAGATTTTGGTGGCTAAGTTGTCGCCGCTGTCGTCGTCGTAGGTTCTCTCGCACGACGGGCACATGCTAAGGGTGGCAGCCGATAATTGAACACGAAAGGGTGCTGCCATTTTCAGAGATTTCAGTTCTTGCAGTTCTTTATTTAGCCTTTTGTTCTCGCCTTTTAAATCTTCAGTGACAAAAATAGATTTACTCCCAAAGATAAGGGATAATTTTTGCTAATAACTCACTATTTTCACTTTGACATTGGTTTATTTATATAATCCTTATTACTTTTATTTCAGGTAGATTTCATAGAAGGTTGGATGAATGGTGTGAAATGCAGCCTGCTTCTGATGATGGTACCCCAATCCAATCGTCACCCGATGTTATGACTTCAATATGGACGAATGTAGCAGGTGGTGTATCTAAAGGAAGAGTTTACAGGCTTGGAGTACAACGGCCTTCCTCTTTTCACCCATCGTCATTAATTTCGGATGCTCCTAATCAGGAAGAAATGGAAGCAATGCAAAAGAATATTGAGTTGTTGTCGAAACGATGTGAGGCGTCTGAAGCTTACATTGCTAGAATGGATTAATACATGAAAAAACTCATGCCCCACTTTTATGATGATAAAGAGTGTGATATGTATAGTAGTGATTTAAGGTTGATTACTGTTCTTGGATGTTTAAATTTTATATTTAGACTTTATGGTAGATTTGAATGATGTGGTATATATATGTATAGACTTTATTATATTAGTGTCGATATGTATTAGCTACTCAGACTTTATATTAAATATTTCGACATTAAGTAATGTTTTAGTTTGACATTATGGGATTTGAATGTTTGTTTGTTGATGTTGGAATTGGTTGGTCATAATATTTTGCATTTGACAGGTGATGTGCCAATAAAATGGCAGCACGCTGTCAAATTTTAACCCAATTTTTCGACTACTATAGTCGGAAAGTGTGTCCAGCATAATAAATTTCTGACTATGATAGGCGGAAAGTGAGGTCAAAAAATATAATAAATAACTAATAAATAATAATTATTTGTATAATATCCCCACTACAGTAGTCGGAAATATTTTTTAAAATAAATAATATTTTTTCTTATTTTCCGACTACTTTAGTTAGAAAATTGCTGCTTTTTAAATTTTTGGTGGAAAAAAATTCCGACTACAGTAGTCGAAAAATATTTTTCGACCAATCTTTTTCCGACTACTTTAAATCAGTCGGAAAGTAGTCGGAATAGGTACTTTTCCGACTACTTTCGGACTGATTTGGTAGTCAGAAAATAGTGTATTTCTTGTAGTGAAAGTCCATAGTGATCTGCTCCCACTTCCACTAGGGAAACTCAATCCTCTAAAATAAACCACCAAGCCTCTGATGCTCGTACTTAACCTGCTGAAAATTCAAACAATGAGCCACATATGCTATGATATCCTTCTTCATTCTACGCCACCAGTAATGCTGCTGCAAATCCTTATACATCTTTGTGGTGCCCGCATGAATAGAGTACCGGGAGCTATGGGCCTCCTTCAAAATTGACTCTCGAAGCCCATCCACATTAGGAACACATACTCGACCCTGCAATCTCAGAACTCCATCATCATCTAAGGTAACATGCTTGGTTTCACGACCCTAGTTCACCGATTGTGAACATACCGTGATGGCACCTAGTCCCCACGACCAGGTAAGCCAAATATTGCGGAAAACATAATAGCTTAACTTGCGAAATAATTATTTCTAACTGAACCTATAAAATAATAATTTGGTATAAGGCCGCTCGGCCCACACAACTATAAAGGTAAGCAGAAGTCTACAACTAAATCCCCAATACCCGGAAACTCACGGGAACAACAGGCTAATAGAAAACACAGTACATTGCTCTAACTCCAGAATAACTAAACAATAGAGAGTAAGGAATAAACTATATATTAAGGCTGGAACAGAATAGGGACTCCTGGTCTGCGGACGCGGCAGATATACCTCGAAGTCTCTACTGTTACGCCTTCTTCCAAGGCTGACAGAACTGAGCGGAAGTACCTGTATCTGCACAACAAAAATGTGCAGAAGAGTAGTATGAGCACACCACGTTCTTGCCACGAGTACTCGACTCCAAATGGCCTCACACATTATAAATAACATCTCAAACAGCTGATTCCACTATTTAATTCAAAGCTAAATCGCGAATTTTATGTAAAATGACCAAAACACCCCTCAGGCCAACCTCTCGGATTCGGATGAATTTAACATTTTTAGAACCCTCGCACTCTTACGAGTCTAACCATATAAAAATCTCTCAAAACAGAGGTCATACACCCCCTCAAAACTCAATAATTCGATCTATGAAGTTCTACCCATTTTTTCATCAAAAATCTGAAATTAAAGGATGAAATTAAGAGAAGATTCGTGAAAATTGATCTAAATCGAGTGAGAACCACTTACCCAAGTTGCCCAGGTGAAAATCCCTCAACTGTCCAATGGATCTCCCGGGAATCGAACCCGTAGTCCATTACATTTACATATCTAGGATCTCCCGGGAAATCGAACCCGTGGTCCATTACATTTACATATCTAGGATCTCCCGGGAATCGAACCTGTAGTCCATCATATCAATAGCAAAAGGTCCCAACGCAGTAAGGGGAACAAAAGTAAATGACTCATATCCTGCAAATGATGTTCACAAAAGGTCTTATTCAACTCTTTTCACATTTCCCCAAGTCTCGGACAAACACAACTCGTAAAAGACCCAGCATCTAAAATCTAACAATCGGTATCATGTGCCCTATCAATCTCACGGTCATACTGACAACCAACTGACTAACTAGGGCTACTCTCACAAGTATAATAGATAAAACCTCCACCCTTAGCAAAAATCAGAAGGAAATTCATCTCTAATATGGTTGTTGAGCTATGTGTATGCTTGTGCAAGTGTTTCTAACAAAAAATTATACCAACTAATAAACATGAAAAGGAGAACGGACCGCATATGCGATGATTTCCTTACAACTCCCGAGCATTAAAACTCGTACATGTAAGCAACCCACAATCACAATAGTAAACAAAATAGAAATGCCTTCACCGGCTATCACAATTCATTTTAATCAACCACCAACATAACCCGCCTTATTTCGCCACGTGTGCAATTAATAATATAATAAGCACCGCCTTATTCTGCCACACGTGCATAACAATGTTCCCACCTTATTCCGCCACATGCGCAACCCACATATTAACATATAACATATCCCTCCTTATTACGCCGCATGTGCAAAACATCAATAACAACAATAGCACGGCAAAGACCTCGTGCATCACAGTATCAACAACCGCATGGCAGAAACCTCATGCATTACAATGTCAACAACCGCACGGCATAAACGTCGTGCATTACAATCTCCAACGCAACACAATAAATGACAATATATAAACAAGGACAAAGCAAGAGAATCAACTCAAGAAATTCTGTTTGCCCAAAAGACGGTACAACTAACTCACAAGGAATAACCGTAACAGGGAAATACTAAGCGCAATAAGAATAACTCGACAAGGGAGAAAATTACTACGAAGCAACGATTCCATAATATGTAATTCAACAACGAGGGAGTTAACATAAGTCATATAAATCTCAAATAAGGATTATCAACTAAGCATAGGGTATCTAACTTCTTTTAAATTAGGGCCAACTAATTACGTGAGAGATAGAAATAATGATTTCCAATTTAAGACAAGCAGTTAAGAAACATAACGTGGCTATGTAAGGGTAAATGCCTTCAGTTAAGCAAGTAAAAGTCGATTAGGCAACAAGAATGAACCAAAGGGGCAAACAAATTCCAAGTAAGTCATGTAGAAGTGAAACTAATAACAGGAAATTCAATGGTATCAAGAACAACTCCATATTCGATGGTTACAAGGATCTAAGAACCTAAAAGGGGCAATTTTCCACAAATGATCCAAGAACGCACTCGTCACCTCGCGTACAAGGAATACAATCAACAAAGAAGACTCAAATTCTAAGGGGAAGTCCCCCACACAAGGTTAGGCAAAGTAGTTACCTCGAATCGGCTAAAATCAACTAGCAACTTTCGGAATTCAAATCCGACCCTCGGATAAAAAACTCACTATAGGACCGGAAACTTTCAAAAATTCAAACTTCGGCATTTCAAGCCTAAAAGATCTATGGATCTTCAAAATACATTCTGAACACGCTCCCAACCCCGAAATCACCTAACAGAGCTAACAGAACCATCGAATTTCCATTTCGAGGTCGTCTTCACACTGTTCCGAATACAGACCATTTTTCAACTCTTATGTTCTCATTTAGGGACTAAGTGTCCCAAAACACTCCGAATCTTAACACTGAACGTCCCGGCAAACCAAAATAGTAGAAATAAACTTAGGGGAAGCAGTTAATGGGGAATTGGGGTGTAAATTCCAAAAATGACCGGTCAGGTCGTTACACCTGGCATCTCCGCGCTGCACCGTGTCTCTAAGGACACACAACTAAGGATCATCATACTACCAATCACGGATACGCTCCAATAACGAAAATCGAGCTACCATGCAAGCTAACACACGAGTGGGCTCAGAAACATCCAGTCTCACGAACTGATTGGCTAAAGCCTGAACATCCCAAGCAAGCAGCCTCTCACCGACCGGAATATAAGCAAGATTGCCCATACTGGCTGACTTCCTACTCAAAGCATTAGCCACCATATTGGCTTTTCCCGGATGATATAAAATGGTGATATCATAATCCTTCAACAACTCCAACCACCTCATCTGCCTCAAATTCAACTCCTTTGGCTTGAACAAATACTGAAGACTCTTGTGATCCTGAACACCTCACATGACATGCCATACAGATAATGTCTCCAAATATTCAATGCGTGAATTATGGCTGCCAACACCAAATCATGAACCAGATAGTTCTTCTCATGAATCTTCAACTGCCTCGAAGCATAGGCAATAACTTTGCCATCCTGCATCAACACTGCTCCAATCCCAACACGGGAAGCATCATAATAAACTGTATAAGGCCCTGAACCTGTAGGCAAAACCAACACAGGTGCCATAAGTAGAGTTGTCTTGAGCTTCTGAAAGCTCGCCTCACACTCATTTGACCATCTGAACTAGGAAACCTTTTGGGCCAACATGGTTATCAGGGTTGCAATAGATGAAAACCCCTCCACGAACTGACGATAGTAGCGTGCCAATTCCAAGAAACTCTGAATCTCTGTAGTTGATATTGGTCTAATCCAATTCTTGACTGCCTCAATCTTCTTCGGATCAACCTGAATACCTTCTGCTGACACTATATGACCTAGAAAGCAACCGAACTCAACCAGAACTCACACTTGGAGAGCTTTGCATATAGCTGACTATCCCTCAGAGTCTGAATAACCACTCTAAGGTACTGCTCGTGCTCCTCTAGGCTGTGAGAATATATCAGTATATCATCAATAAAGACTATTACGAACGAGTCCAAATAAGGCCTAAACACTCGGTTCATAAAATCCATAAAAGTTGTTAGGGCATTTGTCAACTTGAATGACATAACCAAAAACTCATAGTGCTTGTACCGAGTGCGGAAAGCTATCTTAGGGACATCGGATGCCCTAATCCTCAACTGATGGTAGCCAGATCGCAAGTCAATCTTTGAAAATACCCTAACACCCTGAAGTTGATCGAACAAATCATCAATCATCGGCAGCGGATACTTATTCTTGATTATTACCTTGTTCAATTGTCGGTAATAGACACACATTCTCATTGACCCATCCTTTTTCTTGACAAATAACACCGGCGCACCCCAAGGCGAAACATTGGGTCTAATAAAACCCTTTTCAATCAAATCTTGCAGTTGTTCCTTTAACTCTTTCAACTCAGGCGGGGCCATACAATACAGTAGAATAGAAATGGGATGAGTGCCCGGAGCCAAATTAATGAAAAAGTCGATGTCCCTGTCGGGTGGCATACCCGGCAGGTCTAAAGGGAAAACCTTAGAAAACTCACAAACAATAGGCACAGAATCAATATAGGGAACCTCAGTACTAGAATCACGAACATAGGCTAAATAGGACAAGCACCCCTTCTCGACTATACGCCGAGCCTTCACATAGGAGATAACACTACGGGTAGAATAACCAAGAGTCCCTCTCCACTCTAAACGAGGCATACCCGGTAAGGATAAGGTCACTGTCTTGGCATGACAGTCCAAGATAGCGTGGTAAGGTGCTAACCAATCCATTCCCAATATAATATCGAAGCCAACCATGTCTAAAAGCAACAGATCTACACGAGTCTCAAGACCCCCAATCACCACAATACAAGAATGATGGACTTAATCGACCACAATATAATCACCCAGAGGTGTAGACACATAAATAGGAACACTCAATGGATCACTAGGCATGACCAGGTACGGTGCAAAATAAGGTGACACATACGAATACGTAGACCCTAGATCAAATAACACTGAAGCATCTCTATCACAAACTAGAACCATACCTGTTGTGAGCACGTAATTTTTACCCCACGCGAGCTACTCCCAAATGAAATCAAAACAAAATGGTTTGTTTTATTGTGGGCATTTTTGTGTATTCTTGTGAAATGTTGCATTTTTGAGGGCTCGAGCTTGTTTGTCTAAGTAAATAATTAATCAGAAAAACAGAAAAATATATATGCGCATTGGTGTTTTTGTCAATTGGTTGATTTTCTATTTGAATTAATGAAGCATTTGTTTTACTACTCAATTTTGTTTTCGAAGTGGCTTTTATTTAAAATGAGTGTTGATGAAACAAAAGGCTAAAAATGCAAGCTCTCCAGGCCCATATGTTTTGCTCCACCCGGTCCGTTCAACGAGTCTCTAAGACTCATGAAACGACGTAGCACGACATCGAAGCTACGTCGTTCTGGCACTAGTAGATCTCATCCGTTGACCCATTCCAAATCCAACGGCCGAGATCACACCATCCTAACCCAGGTGCCCGACCCAGTTAGCCCGGACCGACCCAGTCTCCTCTTAATCCAAACGGTGCCGTCTTGGTTGACCTCAAAAGATCCTGGCCCTTAATCACACATGATCCAACGGCCAGGATCGAATCTCTCACCTAGTATATAAGCATAATACCATACCCAGCCCCCCCCCACCCCCCCCCTCACGCCTATCGTCTCTCTTAGAGACTGATTAGCTCGCCGTCCCCCGCCGTGTTCCGCCCGCCGGAAATCGCCTCACGGCGGTTCCGGTAGGCCAATCACCCTCAAATTAACACCGTAAAATCTCCCACACCTCCTCTACATGGATCCGTTGGCCGTTAGTCTCGAATATTACTCAAACAGTTCGAATATCCATTTGAAACTCGCCGGAACTTGGACCTCTATCCCAAACCACCTCAAATTCACACCAACCAGTCCTCACACCTCCCTCACACCCCTACCAACCTTGATTTCGTTCGAATCCAACCCAAAAGCCTCGAGCCCCAAAAGCGGCACCAAGAACCCTAGAAATCCAAATCTAGGTTGTCTGTGTAATTCAATGGAAATTGGGGTCTAATAGACCTTAGTCTAGGTGTTCTCAACTGAGAACACCCCGATTAAGGTCCATTGAACCCCAAAACGGATGAGTCCAGCGGCCCGCCTCATGAATTTCTTATGAGGTATTCGTTTCTTCCCTGGTCGATTTAATTCGATTATGTGAACATGTGTGGTTGCTTCATCTGTGTTTTAGTTCTTATTTGTTATGCTTTTAATTTTTTTTTTGCATCAGTTAGTATGTTCTTCTATCCCCAAAGACCTTTATTTGGTCAATCATTGTTCTGTTCATTTGAATGTGTTAGTTATAAGATACGAACTCGCGTCGATTAGCGTCGTTAAATAGTTAACTTCGCATATGCCCGGCATTTGCCGAGATTTGGTTGCTGTTGTTTAGTCAACTAATCTGTTATCATTGCTATGTGTTGTAGTTGATTAGAGGTCGTTTTTTTTTTCTAATTACATGGGTTGAGTTATTTGAATTACCATACAGTAATCAGCATCCCTGGATTGAATAAGACTGTTTGATTGATTTGAAGATAAAGTTATGATTCAAATTAGCTAACTAGGAAATCAAGGTTTAACATTTAGAGCCTTTGGTGTCCTGCGCATGAGGCTAAGCAGTGGGATTCACTGTCACAGCAGAGCAAGCCCACCAGTTGTCCCCTTGCCACCAATTTTTAATTGATAAACCCATGCCTGGACAATAGATAGTGGGAATATAGGCAGAGCATGGTCTGGCAGAGATAGGAGTGGGCAGAGCAATAGTTAATTGATAGCAGGCATTCAGGAGGGGTTGGAGTTTTTAGCTATAAATGTAGCATCACACTGGAGAAAGAGGGACAGTCATAACTGGAGAGTACCTGGAGAGAAATATAGGCAGCAAGAATACATTTTGATACACATATACAAAGATACATATAGAAAGCTGAGAGTTAAGGAAAAAACCAGAGGAGAAAAATAGACAGCAAGCATACATTTTCGATACACACATACAAAGATACAGATAAAGAAGCTATTGTTTCATTGGCTTCTGGACTGTTTCGTGTGTTTTGATTCAGTGGCTGAGTATTTGGTCGCTGGCTTGTTGTTGTTCTTGTGTTGTTGGTAGTGCTGGGCCATTGTTTTAGCTGTGTTGAGTGTATGCTGCTGCTGTGTTGATTGACTGTGCTGGCTTGGTCTATTGTTGCTGCTGTCGTGTTCATTTGGTGTTGCTGGTCTCGAGTGTATGCTGCTGCTGTGTTGAGGTTGCTATTGCTTGGTCATTAGTGTTGCTGCTTGGTCTGTTGGTTGCTGCTGGTCCAGTGTTGTGGCTGGTGTGTCTATTGTTTGCTGTGGGTCTGTTTGATTGTTGCTGCCTATTTTGTTGTTGCTGTGCTACTGTGGTTAACTGCCACTGGTTGTTGGTCGTGTGTATTGAGTGTTTGTGGCTGTTGGTTGATTATTGTTGAGGCTGGTCCAGTGTTGTTGCTGTGCATATTGTTGCTAGTCCAGTGTTGTTCTTCTGTTGTTGTCTATTACTGTCCTATTGGTTTGGACATTGTTTGATTGCTGCTTGGCTCAAGTTTAGCCATTGGTTCATTAATTGGTAGAGTTTGATCACTGTTGGTTTGTTGGGCTATAGCTGGTTCACTGGTTGTTTTGGTGTTGAGTTGTTGCTGTTGTGTCTATTGAGTTTGCTGCTGGTCTATCATTGTTGCTGTGGTGTTTACTGTGTGGTCGTTGTGTTCACTGTGTTGCCACTGGTTGCTCCTGTTACTGTCGCTGCATTGCCACTGCTCACTCATCTTCGTTCTTCCGTATTCCGGGTACACATCCCTGTTGTTGTAATTCCTTGATTCGAAAAGAATGAAGCCTGAAGCTTACGTTTGAAGTCTGTTGAAACATGTAGTCGTCTAAAGTTCTTATGTTTAATTACGTTCTGTTATTCTCTAATTAAGTTTGCATTGCTAGTCTTGGTTATGGAAAGGTGTAGCTAGACCAAAGATACACTGTCATTAGATAAGCACGTAAACCTGAATTAGTCTGTTGTATCTCTGTTCAATCTTCTCTACTCACGTGTGTAATCTCCAAATCTGTTAACGTTAGATCTTATGTTAAAAGCAAGATTAGCTAGGGAGTTATTACTCAACTGAATGACGTAATTAGATTAAAGGAGTCGGGGTGCATTTCATGTGACCCGACCCCAATTTCGGGCAAGAGCAAATAAAGCGTGTCAGGAACCACAGGCGCATTTCATGTGGTGTGGTTCGTAGCAAGTTTTAAATAATTTGGAATCAACTCCTAAGTAAAATACAGCGGGATGTAGTTCGCTTTAGATTTGAATTAAAGGTGCGCCTCGCCCAATAGTTACACTAATCGCAAGCCTTCATAAATGTACATATAAAATACTTAGATTTTGAGATGCGTCGTTTCTTAACGAATATCACGCCCTTCTCAACATGTGTAAATAAGTAGTCGATCCGGGCGCATATTTTAGTTCTATCTTCTTAAATACGGGTGTGCATTTCATGCGACCCAAATCCAAACCCCGAAATGTTGAATAAGAATATGTCAAGGATCCGGGTGCATTTCATGTGACGTGATTCGAAAGCATATTTTTAAGCAACTTTCTCTTGCGTAAATCATAACCAATAATAAAAGCGGTAAAGGGACATTAACTTGCACTAAGCACATAATTGTAAAAAGCAGATAGATAAGCCAAACACGACAGTTGAGCGACCGTGCTAGAACCACGGAATTCGGGAATGCCTAATACCTTCTCCCGGGTTAATAGAATTCCTTATCCGGATTTCTGGTTCGCGGACTGTTAAATAGAGTCATTCTTTTCCTCGATTCGGGATTTAACCAGTGACTTGGGACACCATAAATCTCCCAAGTGGCGACTCTGAAATAATTAAAATAAATCCCATCTCGATTGTCCTTTAATTGGAAAAACTCTTTGCATCCTCGCGGGTGCGGTAAAAAAGAGGTGTGACAGCTCTGGCGACTCTGCTGGGGATATCTTTAGAATTCGAGCTCGGAATAACTGTTGTATTTGGCATATTTTATTATCCGATTCTTTTACATGTTGGCATCAATGTGCAAAATGTTGTTTTTACTGCTTTGATATTTTGTGAACTGTACATATAAATTGTGCCGGAACCAATCTCCTCTCTGAGTCTTCTAAATCATGAAGAAGGGTGCACTTCGTGTGACTTCTTTTCTGTATAGTGTCCGATTCCCATTTTAGAACGAGGTTTGGATAAGTTGCAAAACCGGTGAAGCTTCTGTATTCCCGGGTTGCTGCCTCCTCCTCGGCTCGAGCTGTCCGCTCGGGTAAGCCAAGTCTAGAACAGATAAACCCAGGTTTTTAAACCTAGAATAACAAAGCTTCATGCCGGATCCCTAGTAGGAAATGTTTATTTGCATCATGTCGCATTTGGCTTAGGGGACTCAACACAGGGGTTGGGTCCGTCTAGGACAGGTGACCTGAAATGAACAGACTATCCTGCTGCATCCTGTTTGTCTTGCGCATTTATCTGTTATAGACTTGCATGCCGACCGGCTTTAGAGATTAAAAAAAAAAAAAAAAAAATATGTTTTGTTCTTAAGATAGAAATAACTTACTTGTCTTCCTTTAGTAAAATGAATAAATAAATAATGTCGTTTGTTTCGTCAAAACCGAACTACGTGGGTTTGATTCTCATTGGATGTGAGATACGTAGGCAACCTCCATCGGGTCCAACTTCACCTTTTGAAAAATGGCCGAAAAATCAAAACTAACTTTTGTACTAAATAAGTCGGTGACGCTGTTTTTAAAAATAGCCGAATGTTCCCGAAAGGGACGCCGGAAGGCTAATTTCATATAAACGGCCACCTTTGGGTCAATTTTGATTTCGATCAATTTACCCCACAGCCTTAAAAGCCTTCGTCCCCGAGACGTTGAAAGGCCGTGATTGAAAACTGATTTTTTTTTGTTTTTGGCAAAACAAAGTTGTTTTTCTTATTTAAATCACCTTAATAAATGTGCAGGATGAGCACGAATCAGAATAAATCATTTTCAATCCTTAGTGAGGTCCCTCAACCGCTCCGTATATGGTGGAACAATATGGAAGACAGTAGCAAAAAGGTAGTAGGGAGAATTTTGGGAGGTTTGGTTGATCTGTTGAATATCGAGCCAAGGGAGGACATCATCAAGGCACTGGTATCTTTCTGGGATCCGACCCGCAATGTGTTCCGTTTTGTTGACTTTGAACTGACGCCCACATTAGAGGAAATTGCGGGCTATGTAGGACTAAATGGGAAATTAAGAGGACAATACCTGCTCTCACCAAGACCGGTATCTCCACATGGGTTTCTGGATTTGCTGAGCATTAGTCGGAAGGTGAAAAATGATGATCTGCTGAAAGGGTGTTGCGATCTCCAATTCTTATATCAACGGTACGACGCTCCTCGGGGTTTTGAAGAGTCAAACCTTGGACTGACTCACGCAGGGAATAGAACCAAGTGGGAGGCCCGACGAATTCTAGCATTCATAACGACATTCTTGGGGATTGTGATTTGTCCGCGCGAAGATAAGAAAATAGAGATAAGTCTGGTAGGAATAGCCGATGTTGCAATCAAAAAGGCTACCAGCACGGTGGTCCCTTTGGTTTTGTCCGAAATCTATCGAGCCTTGACTGTATGCCGAGAAGGGGCAATTTCTTCCAAGGTTGCAATCTGTTACTCCAATTATGGATGCAAGAACACCTCCATCACCGAACACAATACATGAACCACGGGTTGACCGGAAAAAACTGTATCAGGGGTTTCGAAGAACGGATGATGGGTGCTGTATTCCCTGAAGGCGTCGAGGCATGGCTTGCACGACTGAGCTCAATAGAAGCCGATCAGATTGAATGGGCATTCGGGTGGTTACCCGATACCGAAGTAATATATATGGCAGCCGAGGAGTGTTATATCCTTCTGATGGGGATCCGCAGTGTCCAACCATATGTCCCTCACCGTGTATTACGTCAACTAGGAAGGTTTCAGGTTATTCCTACCGATCAAGACCTGAGGAAGTACGCCATTGAGTTGAGCCCGGGAGTTGTATTCCCCGAAGAGAAGATTAGGAGGCTGTGGCACGAATGTCGGTTCCTTGAGCCTAAAACCATGGTCCGGGAACTAGCTAAGGGAGAGGTGGACCCAAAGTACAACGTGTGGTTCGGGAAAAGATTTCAGATTCGTCGGAAATGTTCTAAAAGAGCTCATGTCCAACAATTCACTGAAGATTCACGGGAACAATGGAATTGGTTAGCAAAAGAGGAGGGGTACAGGACGAAGATTGGCAAGATAAAGCAACAGGTCCAAGATCTCCAATTTGAAAAGGATATGCAAGCTGCCGCCGACGAAAGAGATAAAAAGAAGTTGGCACAAGAAAATGAATTTCTGAGAGTTCAAATCCAGCAAATGAAAAGGGATGCCGACAGACAGCTGAGGAGACGATCAGACGAAAAATTGATAAAGCTTTTAAAAAGTCAAGTCGCCGATGGCCAAAGAGAATTGGACGAGTCAAAAGCCCAGACAACGAGGATCCGGGCTAGCTGGAGAAAGGAGGCACATCAACATGCACTTCACCTAAAACGGGTGGAAGAAGATTACACCGAGATCATCACTAGTCTGAGGGAAGCAAATGTTGTCCTCAGGGAGCGGGTTTTCAAGCAAGCCCGAGATGCCAGAACGGACCTCGACCGTTGCCACAATTTGATGGCCCGACTGCAAGGACAAGTGGATAGGCTCCTAGACCAAGTCACCAACAATGCTCGAAGATTGGGGACGAAAAACCAGCAGATAGAGCGGCTACTCGGAGAAAGGGACATGATCAAGGACAGAATTGGAGAAATCGGGCACTATGTCACCATGAAGTGCCTAGCTTGCGAACGAATGCCCCGCGCCGACCTTTTCGCTTCAATTATGGGTTATGTTCATCGGATCATGGAAGAGTTGAGGGGACTGCATAAGGACCTCACACCAAGGCCCGCGGCAAGGCCGAATGATGCCTCGCGGGCCCCCAGGGATTTTAGGGCATTAGATTTTTGATTGAAAATGTATTTTGAAATGTCGAGTCAAGCTAGTTGGCATTTTTATCTTTACTTTCCCAAGTCAAGCATTTTCTTTTGTTTTGCTGATTATTGTAAGACGTGTTTTGTAACTGCACGGTTTTATTTGATATAAAAGTTACTGAATTTTGCCACCATCTTGTTACCAGAACTACGCTCGGTCTGATTCACGCGGGGTCGTGATACGTAGGCAATCCACATAAGATTCGACCACCACTAAAAAGAAAGGAATCCATAGGTTAAATAACAATAAGGCTTGCAAAGATAGTCGAAAAAGAAAAAAAAGGAAAGAAGAAAAAGAAAAAGAAAAGAAAAAGGGCCGGAATGACGCATGTTAAGAGTACATGTAGAAAGGGTTATTTGGTTAGGTGTATTGCATCCAACGTGCTATAACATATCTGTCAAACTCGGTGAACTAACAAGTTTGTTGCATTTCCAGAAAAGTTTAGCAGTTGGTTTGACAGAATATACTGGCCAGCCATCACTACCGTACTAGATCCAAAGGACCGGTTACAGTAAGCATGTCTAGTTCTCGCAAGAGTCTCGAGGAAGAAAAATCCGAGCTACAAATCATGAAAGAAGAGGTAGACCGGTTAAAACAACAGATAACAGAGATGCACCTGGCCTGGGCCAGGGAACAGTCTTCACCAAACCGCCCTACTCTCGCCTCAGCTCCCGAACATCCGCCCATCGATCCTTCAACAAGCGCCCCAAGCTATCCATACTTTCAGGGGGAAAATCCATATGCCACCCACATTCCACCAGCCAAACCAAATCCTCCTCCAGTCACCCCTGTTTTTGTAGCACCTCCACCAGCCCCTCTGCAAAGGCCGGCCAGCGAGCCATATATTCAGATCCATGACAACTCTTACTATCCTCCAGAGCCTACTTTCAGGGCTCCTGAACCACAATCACATACACCTCACTGGGATAATCCGGCAGAACCGGAAAAACACTTCCAAAGTTCGGAACACGAGGAAGTCGCCAGAAAAGTTAAAAGCCTGGAGCAGTCCTTCAGGAACATGCACGGTTTGGGCAACCAGGTCGGCGTCGCCTATAAAGATCTATGTCCATTTCCGGACGTCCGGCTGCTGCCAGGTTTAAAATGCCCAAATTCGACCTATACGAGGGCACGGCGACCCAGCAGCCCACCTCCGAGGGTTCTCGCAAGAAATGAGAGGGCCGAAGGACTCGGACGAGCTTCTCGATAGCTTACTTCGGCCGCAGTCCGGGAGGATCCGCGCCGGAGTGGTACACTAGACAGGATCCCACAGATAGTTTACGCGGGACGATTTGGCTCAGCTTTTATCGGCCAGTTCCAATACAATCTCGAGATAATCCCCGACCGCCTATCATTGTTAAAATTAGAGAAGAAGCCCGCTGAAAGCTTCAGGGAATTTGGTTTCCGTTGGAGGGAACAGGCAGCCAGGGTAGATCCGCCGATGAGAGAGAGCGAGATGGTGGACTACTTCTTGCAGACATTAGAGCCCACCTACTTCGGACATCTGGTAACGTCCGTAGGCAAATCATTCACCGAGGTGATAAAAATGGGGGGTATGATCGAGGAGGGTTTGAAGGCCAACAATATCATGAGTTACTCAGCACTGAAAGCCACCACTCAGGCTATCCAAAGCGGTACCGGAGGAGTACTGGGGAAAAAGAGGAGAGAGGAAGTTGGCGGCCGTCGAGTCCGGGGCATGGTTCATAAATAGAGGCCCCGCACCCCAATATAGCCCACCCCAACCTCACCACCAAAATTACTCCCACAACCCATATAACCACCCGCAACATTACTATCCCGCACCTCATCCCCATTTTACTGTCCATCATGCTCAGTCATATGTCGCACCTCCCGTCCATGCACCGTGGCGTGCACCAAATCCGCAAAACAATCACCCACCCCCAAGCGCTTACAGAAACCCCTCGGCGCGAGTTTCCGTCCGAACCAAGCATTCGGGGGCGACAAGGCGCCGAGGCCAAAGACTTTCACTCCCTTAGAAGAGTCTTACACCAGCTGTTCCACCGGTTGGAGCAAGTAGGGTTGCTAAATCCGGCTGAAGCCAAGCTACCAAACCCCATCCCGAAGAACCCGGACCATTCAGCAAATTGTGCCTACTGCTCGGGATGTCCGGGACACGATACAGAAAAGTGTTGGAGGTTAAAGACGGCCATCCAGGAGCTTATCGATACCCGCAGGATTGAGGTCCAGACTCCAGCGCAGCCCAACATCAACCAAAACCCGCTTCCAACTCATCGCGAGACCAATATGATCGAGTTGGTACGGCGGAGGAAGGAAAGGAGAAAGCCTCTCGACCGTAATGATGATTAAGTCTAGCGGGCAGAACGAGAAAAGTGGCCAAGCCTCGACGAGTCGCCCAGCCAGCAAGGACATACCAGGAGTAGTCGCAAGCAGAAAGGAAAGTGTGAACGAAGCACCGGTGAAGTCGGCCAAGATAGTTGTACCAGTGGCAGCAATCAAGCCCATCTTGACAGTAGCGTGCGTTCGAATGGATCCTTTCATCATCCAACCGCCAACACAGCTGCCAGTACTGATAGCCGGGCCGTCCCATGGAATTATGCTCGGATTACAACGACCTACAGAGGAAAGGAGGTGAAAGAGGAAGCTTGTGAAGCCCAAGGGTTGACCCGCTCGGGAGATGTTTTGCCCCTGCGGAATTGAGGAAGACCACTCCGGCAGCATTGAAAAGCCGGTAACTCTGATGAAGAAGCTGAAGAATTCTTGAAAAAGATGAAGCTCCATGACTACTCTGTCTTAGAGCAAGCCAAGAAGACTCGGCGCAAATATCATCGCTATCCTTGCCGATACATTCCGAAGAACATCGGCGAGCATTGATGAAAGTCCCGAACGAGGCACATGTACCGGATAAAATCTCGCAAGCCATTTGGAGAAGATCACCAATCGGATCTTCGAAGCAAATCGGATCACCTTCACCGACGACGAGTTGCCTGAGGAAGGCACTGAGCACAACAGGGCTTTATATCTTACGGCGAAGTGTGAAGAGGCGGTGGTTACCAAAGTCCTTGTCGATAACGGGTCCAGTGCTAACATTTGTCCTCTCTCTACACTGGGCAAATTAAAAGTAGACATCCGGCAGGGTACGCAAGAACAGCGTATGTGTTCGAGGGTTTGACGGAGGAGGCAAAGCGTCGGTTGGCGACATAGTGCTAATCTTGACAATTGGGCCAGTGGAGTTCACCATGGAATTCCAGGTGCTGGACATGGTGGTGTCATATAACCTCCTGATAGGGCGACCATGGATCCATGCCGCAAGAGCAGTTCCATCCAGCTTACACCAACTCGTCAAGTTTGAATGGGACCAACAAGAGATCGTCGTCCATGGAGAGAACGGTCTACAATCAGGCACCATCATCCCCTTTGTTGAAACAGAAGAAGATGTTGGGCCATGGGTATACCAGGTCTGCGATGTGGTGTCAGCCAACCGAGTTCCAGAAGGGGAATGCATTCCCGATGACAGGACAATTACTGCAGATGTCATGGTGGCTCATGAAATGTTGCGACATGGTTTCATACCCGGTAAAGGTCTAGGTGCATCTCTGCAAGGAATCATACAACCGGTATCGATGGTCGAAAACTTGGGAACCTTCGGCTTGGGATTCCAGCCAACATCAGAGGACATCCGGCGAGCAAAGAGGAGTAAGCAGAAGACATGGGTGCTCCCAAAGCCTGTTCCATGCCTTTCCCAATCTTTTGTCAGGTCCGGAGCAAGAGGATATCCAACGACAAAGATTCCCGGTCCTACGATCAGGCCAGACGAAGAGTTCTTCAGGAAGTTCGAGGACCTATTCACAGATGTATGTATGCTCGAGGATGGTGAAGGATCCAGTCACGCCGAGATACAGTTTGTGGGACCAAAGGCAAAACTGAATAACTGGAAGGCTACTCCTCTCCCCGTCCGGAAGGAGTCTTGGTAGTTTGTCTTGGATTGTTTTTCTTTCGAAATGTTGTATTGGGGGTTTGTCCCCGGAGTAAAATCCCATTGTGTTTAGTTCATTTTTTATTTAAGTTTGCAGTTTGTTTTCCCTTGTACAGTTCCCATTTAATGAAGTTTGATTCCCTTCGTGTCTAATTTTGTTTATTTTTCCTTCTTTTTACTTTTCTGAACAGCTTTCTTGCAACTGATCTTAATGATATGGCGTGCTTAAAGATTAATCAACCCAGTCCTAGAAAGTCAATCGGGTTTGGAAATAATAACGCATGAAATAAGAAGTGACGAGAGTGAGTCAGAGTACGGCGATGATGAAGCCGTAGAAGAAATCAGTGAAGAATTAAGTCACTTCGAGGAAAAACCCAAACCGAACTTAAATGATACTGAGGCCGTTAATCTAGGGAATGCGGATGACGTCAAAGAAACCCGAATAAGTGTCCATATTGAACCCAACCTGAGAGAAGAATTGATCAAAACACTCATGGAGTTTAAAGACATTTTCGCATGGTCGTACGACGACATGCCAGGACTCAGCACTGATCTAGTGGTTCATAAATTACCCACTGATCCGGCATATCCTCCCGTCAAGCAGAAATTGCGGAAATTCAAGACGGAAATGAGTGTAAAGATCAAAGAGGAAGTGACCAAGCAGTTGCAGGCGAAAGTCATTCGCGTCACCCGATACCCTGAATGGTTGGCTAACGTAGTACCGGTGCCAAAGAAAGACGGAAAGATCAGAGTATGTGTGGACTATCGCAATCTCAACAAGGCGAGTCCTAAGGATAATTTCCCGCTTCCCAATATCCATATCCCGATTGATAATTGCGCCGGACGCGAAATCGGATCCTTTGTGGACTGTTATGCGGGATATCATCAGATTTTGATGGATGAAGAGGACGCAGAAAAGACGGCTTTTATCACACCGCGGGGAACTTATTGCTACCGAGTGATGCCGTTCGGTTTGAAGAATGCAGGAGCAACATATATGAGGGCAATGACTACGGTATTCCATGACATGATACACAAGGAAATTGAGGTGTACGTGGATGATGTGATCATAAAGTCTAGGCGTCAAGAAGACCATGTTGCCGACCTCAGGAAGTTCTTTCAAAGACTTCGAAGGTACGACATCAAGCTCAATCCGGCCAAATGCGCATTCGGAGTTCCATCGGGAAAGTTGCTAGGATTCATCGTCAGCCGACGGGGCATTGAGTTGGACCCCTCCAAAATCAAGTCCATTCAGGAGTTACCCCCGCCAAAGAATAAAACAGAGGTAATGAGTCTGTTGGGAAGGTTGAATTACATCAGTAGGTTTATTGCCCAACTTACGGCAACCTGTGAACCCATATTCCGTCTATTGAAAAAAGACGCGGCGATAGAATGGACGGCAGGAATGTCAGGAAGCGTTTGACCGGATCAAAGGGTATCTGTCAAATCCACCCGTACTAGTTCCGCCTGAACCGGGTAGACCCCTGATTCTTTATCTGACGGTTTTGGAGAATTCGTTCGGCTGCGTACTGGGGCAGCATGATCTTACTGGCAGGAAGGAACGGGCCATTTACTACCTCAGTAAGAAATTTACAATCCACGAGGTCAAGTACACTCATCTAGAAAAGACATGTTGCGCCCTGACTTGGGTAGCCCAAAAGCTGAAACATTATTTGTCTTCTTACACCACTTACCTCATTTCGCGTTTGGATCCGTTGAAGTATATTTTCCAGAAACCTATGCCTACAGGGAGGTTAGCAAAATGGCAAATATTACTTACGGAGTTCGACATCATATACGTGACAAGGACGGCTATGAAAGCTCAAGCCCCGGCCGATCACTTAGCCGAGAATCCCGTTGACGACGAATACGAACCTTTGAGGACGTATTTTCCAGACGAAGAGGTATTGCAAATTGAGGGGTTAGAACTAACCAAGGATCCAGGGTGGAAGCTCTTCTTCGACGGAGCGGCGAACGCAAAAGGAGTCGGAGTAGGGGCTGTGCTCATATCTGAAACAGGACATCATTATCCTGTTACTGCCCAACTGCGTTTTCATTGTACCAATAATATGGCCGAGTACGAGGCATGTATCTTGGGGTTGCGGTTAGCAGTGGACATGGATGTACAGGACGTCTTGGTCTTGGGGGACTCGGACCTTCTGGTACATCAGATTCAGGGAGAATGGGAAACCAGAGATTTAAAGCTTATCCCATATCGTCAGTGTTTGCATGATTTGACCAAACGCTTTCGATCGGTAGAATTCAGGCATATCCCGAGGATGCATAATGAGGTTGCCGACGCGTTGGCTACTTTAGCATCAATGCTACATCACCCGAACAAGGTTCGTGTCGATCCGTTACATATCCATATCCGGAATCAACATGCTTATTGTAATGTGATAGAGGAAGAGGTGGATGGTGAGCCGTGGTTTCATGATGTCAAGGAATACCTCAGGTTAGGAGTATACCCATAGCAAGCAACCGGAGATCAAAAGCGAGCTATTCGGCGGTTGGCGAACGGATTTTTCCTTAGTGGAGGGGTGCTGTACAAAAGAACCCCAGATTTGGGATTGTTGAGATGTATAGATGCGAGTCAAGCCACAACAAGTGATGACGGATATACACTCGGGAGTTTGCGGACCACACATGAGCGGATACGTATTGGCAAAGAAGATTCTTCGAGCAGGATACTATTGGCTCACTATGGAGCGGGATTGTATAAGTTTCGTGCGAAGATGCCATCAGTGTCAGATACACGGAGATTTGATTCACTCTCCGCCGACTGAATTGCATACAATGTCAGCACCATGGCCGTTTGTAGCATGGGGCATGGATGTTATTGGACCTATTGAGCCTGCGGCTTCCAATGGTCACAGGTTCATTCTGGTAACGATTGATTATTTTACCAAGTGGGCGGAGGCCAAAACATTCAAATCAGTGACCAAGAAGGCGGTGGTGGACTTCGTACACTCCCACATCATTTGTAGGTTTGGAATTCCAAAGACGATCATTACAGATAACGGTGCAAATCTTAACAGTGGATTGATGAAAGAGGTATGTCAACAGTTCAAGATTACACACCGAAATTCCACACCGTATCGCCCAAAAGCAAATGGTGCGGTCGAGGCAGCAAACAAGAACATAAAGAAGATATCGAGGAAAATGGTAGAAGGATCTAGGCAATGGCATGAAAAGTTACCATTTGCGCTGTTGGGTTATCGCACTACCGTCCGGACTTCGGTAGGTGCAACTCCTTACTTGTTGGTATACGGGACTGAAGTAGTAATACCCGCAGAAGTCGAAATCCCATCCCTCCGAATTGTCGCTGAAGCTGAGATCGATGACGACGAGTGGGTCAAAACCCGATTGGAGCAATTGAGCTTGATCGATGAAAAGAGATTGACAGCAGTATGTCACGGCCAATTGTATCAAAAGAGAATGGCGAGAGCATATAACAAGAAGGTACGTCCCAGGAGATTCGAAGTGGGACAGCATGTGCTGAAGAGAGTTCTACCCCATCAGGCCGAAGCGAAAGGCAAGTTCGCTCCAAATTGGCAGGGACCTTTTGTGGTGACTAGAGTATTATCCAACGGCGCTCTATGTCTGACGGATGTCGAGGGAAGATGCACCGATATGGCTATCAATTCTGATGCAGTTAAGAGATATTATGTGTAATTCTTTAACGCATTTGTCAACGTTTGGTTTCGTTTGTGTGTATTTGGCATTTTTCGGAGAATGAAATGACAGAGGCAATTTTTCTACTACCCAAACACTTTAACCTTTGTTTCCCCATTTGAGCCTTAATTATTCTTTCATATACCCTCTTTCGGAATCATCAAGGAAGATGTGTAACATAATAGAAAAGAAACAAAGAAGTAATACAAGAAAAAGTGAACTACGTTCGACCTGATTCCTCAAGAAGGATACGTAGGCGCCACACGGCTCGGTCATAATAAAATAAAAATCAAAAAAATCCCCCAAGCAACAAAACTGGGGCAGAAGTCATTGTTTCGTTTGAAAGATAGTATGGATTCCGAAAGTTGTAGTAAGCTAACCGTTGAGGCTAAACCCCTTTCTTCAGCCTCACGCGCAGAAACCATATCAAGAACCAGAAAGACCTCTCGATCAGTATTTGAGAAGTGCCAAGTCATGTGAACAAAAGCCAAGAGTGACATCCCGACCCTCGATTGAATCCAGTATGCACAAGCCGAAAGGGGATAACGCTCTAGAGGGAATCTCAGGGGTGATACCCCGCCGCAAGGAAAGAAAGCATAAATGAGAGAGTCTTAACGGTGAAAACCCTCGCGGCACCTTAAGGCGAAGGAAGTTGAGAGAAATAAAATGAGAGAGTCTTACGGTGAAAACCTTTACGGGCACCTTAAGGCGACGGGAGATAGAGAGAAATGAGAGAATCTCATTAGGGAAAACCCTTTGAAGGGCACTGTGAGGTGACAGGACGAGATGGTTACAAGATGTCTGCATGAGACAAGGTTGGGACATCCGTTTACCTCTAGCAGGATGCGGTATCAGAAAGTGATTGACATGAATAGACCGGTTAGTTTAATCTCAAAGGCGCGGCATAACCATTGGATCAGGCACACATTCAGATAAGTTTTCCTATTTTTGAGTTCAGAAAAGTTTTTCTCTTCTTTTGTCATTTGCGGTCAGTATTCTTTTCTTTTCTTTCATTTTCGAAAATTGATTTTTCAAAGCTTACTACCAAGTCTCCCAAAGCAATATATTGAAAGTGAATAGGCGTGGAACGAGGCAATAAGACAGAAGTCGTTACGATAGTGAGATTGGGATGACAGGCTGAGTGGAAGGTTCGCAAGAATTATGGAGTATGATGGACACACGTGGCATGTCCGAAAGATGATTTCACGCAACAGATCACCGGCTAAAAAGAGTCGGATCAAACCAAAGATTGGAATAAAAGGAAAGATGAGAGGTCGTTCGTGGAAAGAGCATCGTCCCCAGCAAGCGTCAACGTCGCCCTCAAAGTTCGAGAGAGGCCAAGCAGCCGAAAGAGAAAAGAAAATGGCCTCAACAAGAGTGGCGCGACCACTCACCGCATTTTGAAACTAACAATTTTTCTTTGATTTAAAAGCAGTAAAAGAGGGTTCGTTGGCAGAAAAGCATACCATCCAGAAGTTTATCAAACAGCGAAAATTTTCTCCCGTTGCGAAAATTTTCCGGAAAGCAAGACTCAGAGAGGATAAGGGTAGAAAGCAACACAAGATTTCTGGAAGTACCAGCTCCGAGCATAATAGTTTTGAGAAAGGCCAGACGGCACGACGGGGTAATATTTGAGCTTGGTATCACCCCCAACAGTTGTGGGAAAATAAAACAACGGCTTCGAGATTCTCCTAGCGTATTACATCCCATAATTTGTTCGAGGAGGCAAAAGCGCGAGTCCTAGAGGAGGTATGGGAAGAAGGAAGAAAATGAGGGATGAAGGAAACAAAGAATGCTTCCTCAAAGAAGATCATCCCCACAGACAAGTAGACAGCTCAAAAATACCCCCACAGCCTGTAAGAAAAAGTAATACGACCCGGGGAAGGCAATTCCAAGACAGGATAATTCGAAGAAAAGGTGGTCCGAGAGGCAATGCAGAAGAAGGAAATGGCACAAGAGGCAAGGAAGGTAATCAAGATAGGATGAAATCAAGGAGTAGTAGTCGAAGTCGTGAGCCCGCCCGGAGAACGGGGTGGCGATTTAGTTTTGAAGTTGTAATCGAAGCCAGGGAGCCCGCCCGGAGAACGGAGTGGCGATCTTATTTTCGAGTAGTAGTTGAAGTCGTGAGCCCGCCCGGGAGAACGGAGTGGCGATTTAATTTTGAAATAGTAGTTGAAGTCGGGGAGCCCGCCTGGAGAATGGAGTGGCGATTTATTTCGAAGTCGTAGTGGAAGTCAGGGAGCCCGCCCGGAGAACGGAGTGGCGATTTAATTTTGAAATAGTAGTCGAAGTCAGGGAGCCCGCCGGGAGAACGGAGTGGCGATTTAATTTTGAAATAGTAGTCGAAGTCAGGGAGCCCGCCCGGAGAATGGAGTGGCGATTTAATTTTGAAGTTGTAGTTGAAGTCGGGGAGCCCGCCCTGGAGAATGGAGTGGCAATTTAATTTTGAAGTCGTAGTTGAAATCAGTGGGAGCCCGCCCGGAGAACGGAGCGGCGATTTTATTTCGAAGTAAGTAGTCGAAGTTAGGGAGCCCGCCCGGAGAACGGAGTGGCGATCCGTTTTAATTTGGTAGAGGAGAGCGGTAGAATGTAACAGAAATCTCCGCATGAATCCAAGTTCGTAAGAAGAGAAGCAGCATCAGAAGGAACGCCAAGTCAGACAGGATGGCAACGAGCGCGACAAGATCAAGTTAAAAAGGATAGATAAGAACTCGTAGTACCGTAACTTAGTCTAGCTTCTTGTTTTTGTTGCTTAGTGCGTGTAACAAGGAGATCACCTAAGCAATGGTAACAAAGAGTAACAAAGTGGTAACAGCAAGAATAAGCTGGTAACAGCGAAGAATAGCGAGATCGCAACAACTATGGTAGTCCCAACTACTGTAACTTCCCGAACTACATCGACTCGATTTCCTTTTAGCCAGGGATACGTAGGAGACCTTCCAAGCAAAGGTTCGGTCAAACTTTTCAAAAAATGCTTCATACGGAGTGCTCAAATAGGCAAAAGTCGCTCGTATCGGCTCACTTGTCTTTGCACGGAAACTCTTCATGTTTTCGCGCAAAGAGGGGCAGCTGTGAGCACGTAATTTTTACCCCACGCGAGCTACTCCCAAATGAAATCAAAACAAAATGGTTTGTTTTATTGTGGGCATTTTTGTGTATTCTTGTGAAATGTTGCATTTTTGAGGGCTCGAGCTTGTTTGTCTAAGTAAATAATTAATCAGAAAAACAGAAAAATATATATGCGCATTGGTGTTTTTGTCAATTGGTTGATTTTCTATTTGAATTAATGAAGCATTTGTTTTACTACTCAATTTTGTTTTCGAAGTGGCTTTTATTTAAAATGAGTGTTGATGAAACAAAAGGCTAAAAATGCAAGCTCTCCAGGCCCATATGTTTTGCTCCACCCGGTCCGTTCAACGAGTCTCTAAGACTCATGAAACGACGTAGCACGACATCGAAGCTACGTCGTTCTGGCACTAGCAGATCTCATCCGTTGACCCATTCCAAATCCAACGGCCGAGATCACACCATCCTAACCCAGGTGCCCGACCCAGTTAGCCCGGACCGACCCAGTCTCCTCTTAATCCAAACGGTGCCGTCTTGGTTGACCTCAAAAGATCCTGGCCCTTAATCACACATGATCCAACGGCCAGGATCGAATCTCTCACCTAGTATATAAGCATAATACCATACCCAGCCCCCCAAGCCAGGCCCCCCCTCACGCCCATCGTCTCTCTTAGAGACTAATTAGCTCGCCGTCCCCCGCCGTGTTCCGCCCGCCGGAAATCGCCTCACGGCGGTTCCGGTAGGCCAATCACCCTCAAATTAACACCGTAAAATCTCCCACACCTCCTCTACATGGATCCGTTGGCCGTTAGTCTCGAATATTACTCAAACAGTTCGAATATCCATTTGAAACTCGCCGGAACTTGGACCTCTATCCCAAACCACCTCAAATTCACACCAACCAGTCCTCACACCTCCCTCACACCCCTACCAACCTTGATTTCGTTCGAATCCAACCCAAAAGCCTCGAGCCCCAAAAGCGGCACCAAGAACCCTAGAAATCCAAATCTAGGTTGTCTGTGTAATTCAATGGAAATTGGGGTCTAATAGACCTTAGTCTAGGTGTTCTCAACTGAGAACACCCCGATTAAGGTCCATTGAACCCCAAAACGGATGAGCCCAGCGGCCCGCCTCATGAATTTCTTATGAGGTATTCGTTTCTTCCCTGGTCGATTTAATTCGATTATGTGAACATGTGTGGTTGCTTCATCTGTGTTTTAGTTCTTATTTGTTATGCTTTTAATTTTTTTTTTGCATCAGTTAGTATGTTCTTCTATCCCCAAAGACCTTTATTTGGTCAATCATTGTTCTGTTCATTTGAATGTGTTAGTTATAAGATACGAACTCGCGTCGATTAGCGTCGTTAAATAGTTAACTTCGCATATGCCCGGCATTTGCCGAGATTTGGTTGCTGTTGTTTAGTCAACTAATCTGTTATCATTGCTATGTGTTGTAGTTGATTAGAGGTCGTTTTTTTTCTAATTACATGGGTTGAGTTATTTGAATTACCATACAGTAATCAGCATCCCTGGATTGAATAGGACTGTTTGATTGATTTGAAGATAAAGTTATGATTCAAATTAGCTAACTAGGAAATCAAGGTTTAACATTTAGAGTCTTTGGTGTCCTGCGCATGAGGCTAAGCAGTGGGATTCACTGTCACAGCAGAGCAAGCCCACCAGTTGTCCCCTTGCCACCAATTTTTAATTGATAAACCCATGCCTGGACAATAGATAGTGGGAATATAGGCAGAGCATGGTCTGGCAGAGATAGGAGTGGGCAGAGCAATAGTTAATTGATAGCAGGCATTCAGGAGGGGTTGGAGTTTTTAGCTATAAATGTAGCATCACACTGGAGAAGGAGGGACAGTGATAACTGGAGAGTACCTGGAGAGAAATATAGGCAGCAAGAATACATTTTGATACACATATACAAAGATACATATAGAAAGCTGAGAGTTAAGGAAAAAACCAGAGGAGAAAAATAGACAGCAAGCATACATTTTCGATACACACATACAAAGATACAGATAAAGAAGTTACTGTTGCATTGGCTTCTGGACTGTTTCGTGTGTTTTGATTCAGTGGCTGAGTGTTTGGTCGTTGGTTTGTTGTTATTCTTGTGTTGTTGGTAGTGCTGGGCCACTGTTTAGCTGTGTTGAGTGTATGCTGCTGCTGTGTTGATTGACTGTTGCTGTTGGGTTCTATTGTTGCTGCTGGTCCATTGTGTTACTGCTGGTACATTGATGTTGCTGGGTTATTGTTGTATGATGCTGCTGTGTTGAGTTTGCTACTGGTGGTTATTGTTGTTGCTGTTGGGTCTATTGTTGCTGCTGGTCCAGTATTGTTCTTGTGTTATTATTGTTGCTGTGCTAGTGCAACTGTGACTGCCACTGCCTGTTGTCCTATTTTGTTGTTGCTGTGCTACTGTGGTTAACTGCCACTGGTTGTTGGTCGTGTGTATTGAGTGTTTGTGGCTGTTGGTTGATTATTGTCGAGGCTGGTCCAGTGTTGTTGCTGTGCATATTGTTGCTGGTCCAGTGTTGTTCTTCTGTTGTTGTCTATTACTGTTCTATTGGTTTGGACATTGTTTGATTGCCGCTTGGCTCAAGTTTAGCCATTGGTTCATTAATTGGTAGAGTTTGATCACTGTTGGTTTGTTGGGGCTATAGCTGGTTCACTGGTTGTTTTGGTGTTGAGTTGTTGCTGTTGTGTCTATTGAGTTTGCTGCTGGTCTATCATTGTTGCTGTGGTGTTTACTGTGTGGTCGTTGTGTTCACTGTGTTGCCACTGGTTGCTCCTGTTACTGTCGCTGCATTGCCACTGCTCACTCATCTTCGTTCTTCCGTATTCCGGGTACACATCCCTGTTGTTGTAATTCCTTGATTCGAAAAGAATGAAGCCTGAAGCTTACGTTTGAAGTCTGTTGAAACATGTAGTCGTCTAAAGTTCTTATGTTTAATTACGTTCCGTTATTCTCTAATTAAGTTTGTATTGCTAGTCTTGGTTATGGAAAAATGTAGCTAGACCAAAGATACACTGTCATTAGATAAGCACGTAAACCTGAATTAGTCTGTTGTATCTCTGTTCAATCTTCTCTACTCATGTGTGTAATCTCTAAATCTGTTAAATGTTAGATCTTGTGTTAAAAGCAAGATTAGCTAGGGAGTTATTACTCAACTGAATGACGCAATTAGATTAAAGGAGTCGGGGGTGCATTTCATGTGACCCGACCCCAACTTCGGGCGAGAGCAAATAAAG
>JASVEL010011407.1:0-98309 GCA_032618575.1 Nicotiana noctiflora | reverse complement strand
AGCAAATTTATGATGAGCTTCCAAAATCTGAGTAATGGACGATGCCATATACAAAGAAAACAATGTTATAAACAAGGAAAAGCAGTAGACTTATGGCAAGTCATCAAAGGTGGAGGTTGTAAAGTAAGCAGAAACAGAAGGTTTAGCAATCATTTCTCCTTGAAAATTACTTTCATTCTCACCTCAATATCGGTTTCTACTGCTTGCCCGGTAAACATCAAAGAGTACATTTTCAGTTTGGTATGCCTTAGTAAGTTGTTCACTGGAAATTTTTTAAGAAGATGAGATAAACAACTTTCAGTATAAACCAAAAGCGAGAAAGAGAGCACTACGAGAAGGCACAACAAATTTCTAACAAGGGAAGGGTGCAAAAGACCCACCGGTATGCTTTCTCAACAGCATTTTGCAAATCTTGGATGAACTGTTTGTAGTAATGCTGGTAAAAGCTCTGCATTTCACGTGCATCACTTTTTTTAACCCTTCCAATCAAGGTTGGATCATTTTCCTGAAAAGTAAATTTGCTTTCTCATGTCACAAAGCAGAAAGCAAGAAATATAGCATGCTTAGAAAGCAAGAAATATAGAAAGGATGTTTGTATAAGATCATGTCCACGGTCAGAATTTGACAATAACAAGATGACCAAAATCAATCTCACAATTTCCAAATATACTAGACTTATTTTCCTCTTTAGTTATCCGCATTCTGGAAACCTTTAACAAAATGACTTAGACTATTTATATTTACAAGTAAAGGTTCAACAATGAATAACTAACTATACTGATGCTTAATCAGATAGCAACACCATAGTAAGATCCAAGCACACTTAGTTTCAGGAACTCACATAGAATAGGAGCAATCTCCACCAGGGACGATGGAACCACTTCATTATCAATGTTCCCCATTGTCTGTGTCCGTGTTACCTGCAGGGACAGCTCTTGATGCCATTATAATTAACTTTCACACCTTTAACTTCACTTAAAAGGACTCAACATAAATTCAATGCGCAATCACAACAGCATCAGGTAATAAAATTAAAAGCCTAAAAAGAATACAAACAAACATCTGAAACTATATCAAGTGATTTCACATGCATTAAGTGAAAATTAGAACACTTAAAAAAATACAATAATGTACATAAAAAACACACTATATACACAGACAACTTATACATACAAAAGAAAAATTCTTTACTGCAAAAGACACATCCTGCAAATCTATTAACATCCAAAAACACCAAAAAGAAACACATTTTTAATATCAAAACACCCAAAAATGTACCAAAAAAAAAAAAAGACATCCAAAAACAGAAAAGGTGAAAATTTGCACATACAGAGCAAGATGCGCATAGAGTGTTCAGCAAAGAAGCAGAAAACACCAGGATATAGCCAAGTAAAGAAGACTAAAGCGAGCTACATTTACCATTGTTTGTTATTCAAGATTAATGATCAAGATTTTTAAATAATAAACAAGATTACATTTTTACCAGCACATAAGCACAAAACCAAAAAACACAAAAAAAGTGAAAATTTGCAGAAAGATAGAAAAATAGAACAGTAAATAGAGAGAGAGCAGGCATCCAGTATTCAGCAAATAAGCAGATAACAGAAGGATTTAGCAAAGTTAAGCAAGTCAAAGAGCTGTATTTACCATTGTATATTAGTTCAAAAAATAAGTATAAAAGAATACATTTTTACTAGCTCTTTAGCATAAAACAACAAAAATATAGAAAACAAATACGCCCACATACAACAGAATTTAAAAAGCTAAAGAGCTTAATTTTATCATTATTTGTTAGTTCAAAAAATGGTGATAAAGATTTTTAACAAATAAAAAAGATTACATTTTCACCACCACATTAGAATAAAACCAACAAAATGTACAAAAAACAAGCACCCCCACATTCAAACAAAGCTGAAAAATTGCATAAAGATTAACAAGTTGTTTGGGTGGTTGTTATGTATTGTATTGTTACTTTAAATACAATGTTTGTTTTGACTAGTAC
Organism: Nicotiana noctiflora; assembly: GCA_032618575.1. NCBI lineage: Eukaryota > Viridiplantae > Streptophyta > Magnoliopsida > Solanales > Solanaceae > Nicotiana > Nicotiana noctiflora. The sequence goes on along the minus strand of JASVEL010011407.1, from coordinate 96,307 downwards.
TTAAATTTTATTGTATCGTATCGTTAAATGCGATACAATTAAACCAACACCCCCACATTCAAACAAAGCTGAAAATTTGCATAAAGATTAACAACTTGTTTGGGTGGTTGTTATGCATTGTATGGTTACTTTAAATACAAAGTTTATCGTATGGAAGTTAAATTTTATTGTATCGTAAAGTCGTTACGTAACCACGAAAAGTGTCACTTTATGTAACGACCGATTTGGTGCGGTCGCATCATTACCTTGTCTTTTTCTATCATCTTGCCTTTTATTATTATTTAATAATATCCTTTATCCAAACCTTTTTATATAATAATTCTACCACGTACCATAATTTTTCTTTGTAATAATGCAAGTAGGGGTGTGCATTCGAATCGGTTTATTGATAAATCGAATCGATTATTTGTTATCGATTTATCGATTTCGATTTCGATTTCGAAATTTTCTTATCGATTTATCGATTTCGATTAAGATTTACCAAAAAGAAATCTTTGGTAAATACTATAGACTTATTCTATAATACTATTATAGACTTATTCTATAATACTAAGTCCCTAACCCTATTATTTCCTCTACCACATTTAAGGAATTATCATATATAAAGCTCAAGGGAATGAAGTTCAAATTAATGGAAAACAAAATTAGTCGTGATGATGTATTTTTTATACCGTTGGAGCATTAGTGGCATACATTTGATCCCTTACTTTAGTTTCATTGCATGTGCTTGTTGACACAATTTTTATGTTATAAATGATGTTTGTCATATTTCCGCGCAAAGAGGGGCAGCTGTGAGCACGTGATTTTTGCCCTACAAGAGAATCACTCCCAAAAAATTCAAAATAAAATAGTTTTGGTTTGTGTGTGATTTTTGTGGACTTTGCGTTATTTTTCTTTTACTGTTTGTATTTATCTGTGGCTGTTTGTTTGTTTAAAATTAATAAAAATAAAATAAAATACAAAAATTTTGTCGCATTTTGCATTTAGATTTTAATTCTACAACTAGGATTAATCAAGTTTGTTTTACAAAAATGAAAATCACAAAAATAGGCATATTTCGCATTTTTTATCATTTAATGTCAAAATTGTGCAATTTTACTTTAATTGGTGTTTATTGTGTATAATAATTATTTGTTAGGATTTTAATTAGTGTTTTTCGAGATAACTTAGTTTATAACTTAATTTAGAATTTTAGTTCTATTAATTAAAAGAAAAGAGAAAAAATAAGGAGAGCAAACTCGGATTGGGCCAATTTTCGGAATTGAAATTAGGCCCAAAAACTAAACCTACCCAACCCAAATATCCCAAACCCTACCCTTAATTTCAGCAGCCCCTTTCTTATTTTTGTCACATTTTAGTCTTCCATTTGAAAGAAAGAAGACTAAGTCTTCTTCTTCTCCAAATAACCAAAACACAAAACCCTAATCCTAACCCTAGCCGCCATCGACAAACAACCAACAACCATGGCTGCGTTTTCTCCGTCGCCGGCAGCATCTCACCTTCACCTTCATCTCACCACTGTTCGACCAGCTGCTGGAGCGCCAGTCACCATCCTCGTCGCCTCCATGTCAACCAACTCAAGCATCCATGAATGGCGTTTTTCACCACCATGGTTGCGTCGTCACCTTCACGTCGGCAGCAGCTCATTCGTTGGCACCATGTCCATCGCCCAACAGCAGTCACAGTAGTTTCATCGCCCAACAACAGTCACAGCAGCCTCGTTCGCCAACAGCTACTCGCCGGCAGCAACTCATTTGTCGTCACCTTCGTTCGTCGGCAACAGCTCGTTCGTTGGCAGCAGCTCGTCCGTCGTCACCTTCGTTAGTCGGCAGCAGTCTCACCATCAATAACCAGTGTCGTTGTCTCGTCTTCAGCTGCTGTCCGTTATCCTTGAACGAGTAGTGGCGAAACTCCATGAACGAACAACAAACATCCACCAAGATCCGAGTTCGATATGGGTTCGTTCAAATTGTTTGTTCTTGGATTAAAAGTGTTGGTTATGATTTTGTTTTATTCTTTTTGTTTTTTTTTTAGATTAATGTTTTTGGTTTAAAGTGTTAGTTATAATTTTTGTTTCGTTTATTTTATTTTTTCAGATTATCGATTTCTGATTTTGAAGTGTTGTTTGTAATTTTGTCTTGTTCATTGAACTCTTCTTCTTCCTCAAGACCTTTATTCGGTCAAATCTTTCCTTCTTGATTTATTTGTGTGAATTTCATTTAAGAATTGGTTATAGCTGTGATTTTAATAGAAATTAGTGTGTTTAAAAGGATTAAAAGATTTTCAGTGCAAAATACAACCTGTTAAACACTAAGTAGTGGAAACAAGAATCATTTTAGTTTAATAATAAAAATATGCTTTGCACATGGTTAAAGGTTAATGGAATCTACAGAGCAGCTAGGTATTCCACTTAGTTTTTTGAAATTTGGAGTTTTAAAATGAATAAACCATGCTTAAACAATATTTTGAGTGGAAAAAGGGAATAACATGGGCTGGACAGATCTGAAACAATTAAAAAGAGTTTGTTGTTTTGAGTCTTTAAGGCTATAAAAGGGAACTGAAAAACAGATTTAAGGACACACATTTCATACCCTTGAAAAACAGATTTTTGGATAGACATTAGAACTCTCTAAGATATAGAAACAAAAACAGATTTCAAGAGATAAAATAGATTGTTGTTTGGTCTGCCTTAAAATCATTGCCTTGATTTAAACCATTCTTGAAGTATTGGATATACCATTCTCATATTCAAATATCCAAGTTGTTTGAAAGTTTCTTAAAGTTTTGTTTTGGGTTTGGCGCTGTTTTGGTCTTCTGGAAGCTGTTGGTTTCTATTTTGAAATGCTTATTTCGGGAGTTCTAAACCTTTGTTGACCTTTGTCTTTTGCTTGTTGTTTTGCTGGAAATTGCTACTGATCTCTTCTTTCATTTATGATATTGAAATCCAGGTACACACTTTCTGTTTATATGGTCTCCTCCATTTGACAATTAATTGAAAATTACAGTTTAAAGCTTTGTTGTTCGGAGTGGCGGTTTCAATAAACCGTGTTTGTATTTGGACATTATAGTTAATGAAGACTGTCTTTTAGTCATGATATCTTTGTATTGTTACCTATTGGAAGCATGTTTTAGTTTAATTAATTATTAATAATTTGAATGTATTTGGAGTTGGAAACAAGGTGGCTAAGTCCTAGTTGAAATGAATGGTATTTTGTTTAAATTTTTTTTTTACATGTTTTAGGATTATAATTGAACTTCAAATGTTGCCAAGCTTAAAACACGTGTGATTTAGTAATACAGGATTTTTGACAAGTTCTTTTTTTTAGAAGTAAGATTATCTTTATTTTTATCTCCTACATAAAGATAAATGTCGAACCTATCCAAATGCTATTAATCAACCATTGTTTTTTTTGTATGATAGTTTACATAACACGAGACTCCGCTCATCAATTTATTTGCTTTAGGATAACACTACTAGTGATTCGTATAAGAGGCATTTATTATCAGAATGTCGAACCTATATATGTTAACATGAAAATTAAAAAAGATACTTTCAATCCCGTAGTGCTACAATGGAAACTCAATTGTCGTTAATAATGTTTAAAATACTATTATGGTTGTAAAGTTATTCATAGACTAGATTACTTCATAGAAATAAATATGGGCCATTCACATTTGATTCTAAAAATGCAAGTTTATAAGGTTAAAGCGGTTTAAAGTTTAATTAGAGAATATATTTTATAAGCATGTATAAAATCAGGTATTTTTTTAGCCATTTATAATAATTGAAGCGACCGTGCTAGAACCACGGGATCTGGGGGTGCCTAACACCTTCCCTCGGGTCAACAGAATTCCTTACTTAGAATTTCTGGTCCGCAGACTTCATTTGGAAAGTCGAAAATTTCCTTGATTCGGGATTTAAATAAATCGGTGACTTGGAACACCTTAATTTATTCCAAGTGGCGACTCTGAAATAAATAGAATAATCCCGTTTCGAATATTGTCACTTAAATTGGAAAAACTCCCTCGCGCATCTACCCTCCGGGGTAGGGGCGCGCCAAAAGGAGGTGTGACAGCTCTGGCGACTCTGCTGGGGAATAAAACTCAGGACTACCGGTTCGGGGTTTAAGAATTCGAGCTTTGAATAATTATTTTATTTGGCTTATTTATTATCTGATTTTATTACATGTTTATATTTTATATGCTAAATGTTGCTTTACCGCTTTGATATTTCGTGAACTGTATATAAATTGTGCCGATACCCATTTTTTTTTCTTCTTCTGAGTCTTTTGAAATACAATACCGGGCATTTGCTGGACATAGCCCGTTTTTCTCAAGATAGCTGTGGTGCTTGGCACCCGGTGAAGGATTTTGTAGTCACACATGTTTAGGCGGAGAGTTTTGTCAATTAAGCCGGAAAGCCATGCTACCGGTGCAATGACACTCTTCGGCTCGAGTTGTCCGCTCGAGTTAAAGCCAGTCTAGACACTTTTCCAACAGGATGATGACTTAGAATAACAAAACCTTATGCCGGATCCCCGATAGGAACGTTTATTTGCATCATGTGCATATTTGACTTAGGAGGCTCAACACAGTGGTTGGGCCTGTCTAGGACAGGTGTACCTGAAACAAAAGACCAACTTGTTGCATCTTTCTGTGTGCATTTATTTGTCCCGATCTTACATGCCGACCGGTTTGTTAAAAAGAGGAGAAGAAATGGAAAACGTCAGGGTATAGAGTCAAAATAGTTAGTTCTTTGAAAATAAATTTTGAAAAAAAAATGCAAAAAAAAAAATTCCAAATAAATTTTCTTAATTTTACGAAAATAGTTAGTTCTTTGAAAATAAATTCCAAATAAATTTTCTTAATTTTGCGAAAATAGTTTAGTTTCTTTGAAAATAATTTTGAAAAAATGCAAAAATTCCAAATAAATCTTCTTAGTTCCTTTGAAAATAATTTATTTTAGAAATGTTGTTTAAAAAAAATAGTTTGTTTTCTTTTCTTAAAATGATTTAGTTCATTTATTACCGAACTACGCTGGTTTGATTCTCACATGGTGTGAGATACGTAGGCAACCTTCATCGGCTCCAACCTCCCCTTTTCCAAAAATAACCAAAAATATCGAAATTGATTTTTTCGTTGTAAATATGTTGAGTGATGCCGTTTTCAAAAACAGCCGAATGTACCCGAAAGGGACGCCGGAAGGTTGACTTTGCATAAACGGCCACTTTTGGGTCATTTTGTAGATTTTTGGTCGATTGACCCTCACAGCCTTATAATCTTCGTCCCCGAGGCGCTGAAAGGCCGTATTTGCAATACCTAATTTTTTTTGTTTTAATTTAAAAAAATAAAAAGAAAAAAAAATATCTAAATTTTAATTTTTGTCATAAATAAGTCAGGTGATGCTGCTTTTGCCAAAAATAGTCGAAGGTTCCCGAGAGGGACGCCGAAAGACTGACTTTGCATAAACGGCAACTTTTGATCATTTTAGGATTTTTGGTCAATTAGCTAAACACAACCTTAAAATCCTCGTCCCGAGGTGCTGAAAGGTCGTGTCTGCAAAACCATGTCTTTTTATTTTAATTTGAAAAAAATAATAATAAAAGAATCAGTGGCAAGTAAATGCTTGAATTTTTGGTCAAAATAAGCCAAGCTAGTTTCGGCGGTATTTTAAACCGTTCTTGCCGAGATAGCCTTATAGCATCTTTCAGTTGTCGAAAGGTTGTCTTCGTAAAAGAATGGACCAGTTTGTAAAGAAATCCTTCCTGGCCTCAAAATTCATATGGAGTTGAGAAGGGGCCACGTTTGCAGAAATAGCCATTTGGTTGAAATTGGCAAACAGGGAAGTAATCTGCTAGTTTTTTTTCTTAATTTATATTTCTTTTGATTAGATCATATGGTGTTTGATTTTCAAGTTTGTAAGTATTTCTTTTCATCAAAATCTATTAGTATGGCTAGTTTTTAAAACTTTGTAATCAAGTTTGTTTTATTGTGAAAATTGAAAATTCCTGTAAAAAATGTTTTATTATTATTGTCCTCTCGTTTCCGAACTACGCGGGTCTGATTCTCACCGGATATGAGATACGTAGGAAAACCTTATCGGTTCCGACCCCAATTTTAAAAAAATCAAAAAAAAAATAAAAAAATAAAAACATACTCTCGTTTAGTTCCTTCATTAAAATCTTTCTTTAGAAAATTCAAAAAAAAAAAAGTAAAAATAGTTCAAAAAAAAACCAAAAAAAAATGGTTTCGTTCTTTCTACTACTTTTCATGAAATAAAAAGAAAAATCAATAAAAATCAAAATTTAAAAATATGGATTTTACTCCAAAGCAAATAAATTTTTATTTTTTTGAAGTCTTTCTATCAAAGAGCAAAACAAAAAAAATAATAATAAAAAATAAAATAAAAATAAGCAAAAATATGAATATATTTTCTTTTTTTCTCTCAAAGCATTTCTTTCAAAAATTAGTTGATTTACTCAATTCCCGATTTTCCGAACTACGTCCGGTCTGATTCATGCGGGGACATGATACGTAGGCAATCCACATAAGATTCGACCATCACCAAAAGAAAAAAAATGAAAAAAAAAGAAAGAGAAAATTGATAAAGGAGAAAAGAAGAGCTAGAAAGGGAAATTGGTGCACCTAAGCAAGCCTATGTGGAATGGGGGGCAATTAAGACACCACGGCTGAATGAACCAGTGTTTGTTGGACGCGTACCACAAAAGCTTAAGGACCGTCAAGAGAAAGATAATGAGGATTTCATGACTGAAAAGAGTGAAGGAAAACATGAGGCAAAGCTCTGCGATACCCACATGGTCGAGCCAGGGGAAGGGACTATCACCGTTTGTCACGACCCTAGTTCACCAATTGTGAACATGTCGTGATGGCACCCAGTCCCCACGACTAGGTAAGCCTAACACGTTGCGGAATCTATAAATTATAATTACTTAAATAAGAAACAGCGGAAAATAACATAAAAGATATGTAATCCGTGCCACTTGGCACATACATCCGTCACACAATAAATAAACACTACCAAGATCCGGAACCCCACGGTAACACAGACTAAAAGAGAAATACAACCGTGGCTCTATGTGTAAAGAGTATCTAACAACGAAATGAAGAAAAATGTCAACTAGTAATACTAGAATAGAAGGGAAGCCTCCGGATCCGCGGACGTAGCAGATCATACCTCGAAGTCTCCCAGAAAGCTGCAGAATCACCTAGTACGAGCCTGCTCTGATGTACCTGGATCTGCACAACAAAAGTGTGCAGAAGAGTAGCATGAGTACACCACGGCGGTACTCAGTAAGTGCCAAGCCTAACCTTAATGGTGATAACAAAATAAACAGTTTAAATGATAATAATTTCCGAAATAACAATATTATGATAATTACTACAACTGTCTACAATTAAGCTAACAACAAATAACCAACTCAAATTAACAAATCCAGGATCTGTGGGAATTGAACCCACAGTCCCATTCTCAGTACCTCTGGGTCTCCGGGAATCGAACCCGTAGCCCATGTCTCAATAATATCTCAATAACTCAGGATCTCCGGGAATCGAACCCGTAGTCCACATTTCAATAATCTCGGGATCTCGGGAATCGAACCCGTAGTCCACATTTCAATAATCTCGGGATCTCGGGAATCGAACCCGTAGTCCACATTTCAATAATCTCAGGATCTCGGGAATCGAACCCGTAGTCCCTACCAGTATCACGCCGGGTCTCTGGGAATCGAACCCACAGCCCTGGGTCTCCGGGAATCGAACCCGCAGTCCACAAGCACAGCCAATAAAGGAAATCCACAGAGAGAATAATTATGCTTAACTATAACTTCCCCGAAAAATGGTGCCAATAATTATCAAGGAGTTCAAATAAGGCAATTAGACAACTAAACAGTTAAGTGCTACCTAATCATGCTTTTCTAACCACTACCGGATAAAAGTATCAAATTAACAGCCCAAGACAGGAATATCGCTCATCGAACGTTTGAAATAAAGTACGTGTTCAACAACCAGCGCATGTACACGCCCGTCACCTCGCGTACAAGGCATTTAAACTATCACATAATATCCTAGGGGTGAAAATTCCCCCACGCGAGGTTAGACAAGCCACTTACCTCAATTCCGGTACAAAACCGCTAAGGAACAACCCTCTTGCCGCGAATGTCGGCCTCCACAAGTGTAGTATCTGATAAAAATCAATAGAATCACATCAAAATAGGCTAATTGGGCATTACCCAATCAAATTAACTCAAAATACACCAAAACCCACAAGTTGCCAAAACCCGACTTTCGGTACGCTTATCGAAAAATCACGAAAGTTGTATATTCGGAACCCTTGTCTCAATACGAGTCTAAGCATATAAATTTTACCAAATTCGGACTCCTTTTGGCCATTCAAAACCTTGATTTCCTAGAGTTCAAGCCTAGGGCTAAATCCTCCATAAATTACCCCAAATTCCTCCATTTTCATGATATAATTGCATAATATTACCAATACTAATCATAGATTAAGTCCATAGTTGATTACCTGATGATTTCCCTTGAATTTCTCTTCAAAATCGCCCAAATCGCCTCTAAAGCCGAGACCCAAAATGTGTGAAATGTTCTGAAATTTTTCTAACTTCCGATACACTTACTTACAGCGATTTTCGCTTCTGCGGAACATTTTCCGCTTCTACGCATCCGTATCCGCGACCAAAGGGTCGCCTCAGCGGTTCCAGGCCTGGCCGGCCATTTCCGCTTCTGCGAACAAGAGGGCCGCTTAAGCGGATCCGCTTCTGCGAAGAAGCATCCGCTTCTGCGGAACGTCCGCCTCTGCGCATAATTGACCGCTTCCGCGGTCTCGCCCAAACGGTAAGATGTCCGCTTCTGCGGACCATGTCCATTTCTCCCCGTCCGCTTCTGCGATCACTGGCATCGCACCAGCGACCCCGCTTCAGCGGATTGGATTCCGCTTCTGCGGAAATAGCCGCTCCTGCGCATCTCGTCCGCTTCTGCGGACACGCTCCTGCGCCCGAAATTCCGCAGGAGCGGAAACAACAGAAGCAGGATCCCAACCTGCAATTCTTCCACAATTTCTCCCGTTTAACCATCCGAAATCACCCCGAGGCCCCGGGACCTCATCCAAACATACCAACACATCTTAATACCTTATTCGAACTTGCTCAAATCCTCAAAACACGTCTAACAACATCAAAACCCATAATTCACATCGAATTCAAGCCTAAATTTCTTAAAACTTTCCGAATTGCACATTCGATCTAAAACCCGACCAAACGACGTCCGAATGACCTGAAAAGTTGCGGACATATCCAAAATCACATAACGAAGCTACAGAAATTGTCGGAATTCCATTCCAACCCCGGATCAAAATCTCACCTATCGTTCGGATTCGCCAAAATTTCAACCTTCGGCATTTCAAGCCTAATTGAGCTACGGACCTCCAAAATACATTCCGAACGCGCTCCTAACCCCGAAATCACCTAACGGAGCTAATGGAACCATCGGATTTCCGTTCCGAGATCGTCTTAACACTGGTTCCGGCTACGGACCGTTTTCTAGTTTCAAAGCTCTTATTTAGGGACTAAGTGTCCCAAAATGCTCAAATTTTCGGAACCGACTCTCCCGGCAACCCACAATAGCAGAAATGAACTTAGGGGAACAGTTAAATTAGGGATTGGGGCGTAATTTTTCTAAAACGACCGGTCGGGTCGTTACATCTTCCCACACTTAAAGATTCGTTCGTCCTCGAACGAGCATAGAAAACATACCTGGAGTAGTGAAAAGATGAGGGTACTAGCTGCGCATATCCTGCTCGGTCTCCCAAGTCGCCTCCTCGACCGGCTGGCCCCGCCACTGAACCTTTACCGAAGCGATGTTCTTTGACCTTAGCTTCCTGACCTGCCTGTCTAGAATGGCTACTGGCTCCTCAACATAAGACAGATCTTTGTCTAGCTGAACAGATGTGAAATCCAACACATGCGATGGGTCACCATGGTATCTTCGGAGCATGGAGACATGAAATACGGGGTGAACTCCGGCTAGGCTGGGAGGTAAGGCCAACTCATAAGCAACCTCCCCAACACGCCTCAAAATCTCAAAAGGGCCAATAAATCTAGGATTCAGCTTCCCTTTCTTTCCAAACCTCATAACACCCTTCATGGGCGAGACTCGAAGCAGAACCCGCTCACCAACCATAAAAGCCACATCGCGAACCTTCTTGTCCGCATAACTCTTCTGTCTAGACTGGGCTGCACGAAGTCTGTCCTGAATCACCTTGACCTTGTCCAATACATCCTAGACCAACTCAGTACCTAGCAGCCTGGCCTCACCCGGCTCAAACCAACCCACGGGGGACCTATACCTCCTACCGTATAGGGCCTCATACGGTGCCATCTGAATGCTGGACTAATAGCTATTGTTATAAGCAAACTCCGTCAGTGGCAAGAAATGATCCCATGAACCTCCAAACTCAATCACGCACGCACGGAGCATATCCTCCTAAATCTGAATAGTGCGCTCGGACTGTCTATCCGTCTGGGGGTGAAATGTTGTGCTCGGCTCTACCCGAGTACCTAACTCCTACTGCACGGCTCTCCAGAATCGTGAAGTGAACTGAGTGCCTCTATCTGAAATGATGGAAACTGGAATACCATGCAGCCGAACTATCTCCTTGATATAGATCTCCGCCGGTCGCTCCGATGAATAAGTAGTGCTCACCGGTATAAAATGGGCGGACTTGGTCAGCCGATCCACAATAACCCAAATAGAATCAAACTTCCTAATAGTCCGTGGAAGCCCAGATACAAAGTCCATGGTGATGCGCTCCCATTTCCACTCTGGAATCTCAATCCGCTGCATCAATCCACCTGGGCGCTGATGCTCATACTTCACCTGCTGGCAATTGAGGCATCTAGAAACATAATCAACTATATCCCTCTTCATCCGCCTCCACCGGTAATGCTGTTTCAAGTCCTGATACATCTTCGCGGCACCCGGATGGATGGAATACCGCGAACTATGGGCCTCTGCTAGAATCAGCTCTCGAAGATCATCTACATTGGGCACACAGATACGGCCCTGCATCCTCATAACTCCATCATCCCCGATGGTAACATCTCGAGCATCACCACGCCGAACTCCATCCTGAAGGACAAGCAAATGAGGGTCGTCGAACTGACGCTCCCTGATGCGGTCAAATAGAGAAGACCGAGAAACCACACAAGCTAGAACCCGGCTGGGCTCCGAAAGATCCAGTCTAACCAACTGCCTGGCCAAAGCCTGAACATTCATCGCCATAGGCCTCTCCGAAGCTGGTAGATATGCCAAACTCCCCAAACTCTCTGCTCGATGACTCAAGGTATCGGCAACTACATTAGCCTTGCCCGGATGATAGAGAATAGTAATATCATAGTCCTTCGATAGCTCCAACCATCTCCTCTAATGCATATTCAGGTCCTTCTGCTTAAGCAAATGCTGCAAGCTCCGGTGATCAGTGTAGATCTCAGAAGGAACCCCATATAAATAATGACGCCAAATTTTCAAGGCGTGAACAATGGCAGATAGCTCCAAATCATGAACAGGGTAATTCTTCTCATGTACCTTCAGCTGTCTCGACGCGTAGGCAATCACCCTACCGTCCCGCATCAATACCGCACCGAGTCCAACTCGTGAGGCATCACAATATACGGTATAGGACCCCGTACCTGTAGGCAACATCAATATAGGGGCCGAAGTCAAAGCTGTCTTGAGCTTCTGAAAGCTCGCCTCACACTCGTCTGTCCACCGAAAAGGGGCACCCTTTTGGGTCAATCTAGTCATAGGTGCTGCAATCGAAGAGAACCCCTCTACGAAACGACGGTAGTAGCCCGCCAAACCAAGGAAACTGCGAATCTCGGTAGCGGAGGAGGGTCTGGGCCAACTCTGCACGGCCTCCACCTTCCTCGGATCTACTCGAATACCATCACTCGACACCACGTGCCCCAAAAATGCCACTGAACTCAACCAGAATTCACATTTAGAGAACTTGGCATAAAGCTGCTTCTCCCTTCAGGATCTGAAGCACTATCCTCAAATGCTGCTCGTGCTCTTCCCGGCTCCGAGAATATACTAGAATATCATCAATGAAGACAATCACGAACGAGTCCGGATAAGGCCTGAACACACTGTGCATCAAATGCATAAATGCTGCTGGAGCATTAGTCAACCCAAAAGACATCACGAGGAACTCATAGTGACCATACCGGGTCCTGAAGGCAGTCTTCGGGATATCTGGCTCCCGAATCTTCAGCTGGTGATACCCAGAGCGCAAATCAATCTTAGAAAACACATGTGCGCCCTGTAACTGGTCAAATAAATCATCAATACGGGGCAAAGGATACCGGTTCTTCACTGTAACCTTATTCAGCCGACGATAGTCAATACACATACGCATAGAACCGTCCTTTTTCTTCACAAACAATACAGGGAGCACCCCAAGGCGAAACACTGGGTCGAATAAAACCCTTTCCCAATAACTCCTGTAATTGATCCTTCAACTCCTTTAACTCAGGAGGAGCCATACGGTACGGTGGAATAGAAATGGGCTGAGTGCCCGGCAACAAGTCAATAGCAAAGTCAATATCTCTGTCGGGCGGCATGCCCGGAAGATCAGCTGGAAATACATCAGCAAAGTCACGTACCACATGAACAGGAATCAATAGAGGGAGTGTCAATACTGACATCCCGCACATAGGCTAGATAAGCAACACACCCCTTCTCAACCATACGCTGAGCTTTGAGAAAAGAAATAACACGGCTAGGGGTGTGATCTAGAGTACCACTCCACTCAATACGTGGAATGCCTGGCATAGCCGGCGTCACGGTCTTGGCGTGACAATCAAGAATAGCATAATGGGGCGACAACCAGTCCATGCCCGGAATAATATCAAAATCGACCATCCCGAGCAGTAATAGATTCGCTCTGGTCTCAAAATCACAAATGGTAACCAAACACGACCGATATACACGGTCCACAACCAAAGAATCACCCACCGGAGTGGAAACATAAATGGGGGCACTCAAAGAATCCCGAGGCACACCCATATGAGAAGCAAAGTAAGAAGACACATATGAAAAAGTGGAACCAGGGTCGAATAGAACCGATGCCTCCCTGTGACTAACCATAATAATACCTGTGATAACGGAGTCAGATGCAACAGCCGCAGCGCGATCAGGAATAGCATAGAATCTGGCCTGTCCCCCCTCTCGAGGGCGGCCTCTGGAACCCTGACCCCCGCCCCTGGATGGCTGGGCAGGTGGAGTGGCAGCTGGGGCTGGAATGATAGCCTGCTGGCCCTGAGAACCACGCGGATGCTGTGATGACTGATGAGGGGCTCCTCTCCTGCGTCTGGGGCACTCCCTAACCAGGTGGCGAGTATCCCCGCACTCAAAACAAGCTCTGGGAGGACGCGGTGGCTGTGACTGACCAGCCTCACCCCCATTAGTCTGACCCCTGGACGGACCCCGCGCAGGAGGTGCACTGGAAACTGGGGGAGAATAATAAGGCTCCTGAGGTGCTGGAAGAGCTGGGGTACTACCGGCTGCGGGCAATGCTGAGTGAACTGGATGACCGGAATAACCCCTGCCAAAACGACCGACTGCTGAAGTACGGGCACCAGAGAAATGGCCCGACTCACGAGACCTCTTGGCCTCTCTATCTCCCCGCTCTCTAGGGAGCATACTCTCGATCCTCCCGGCAATGCTAACTGCCTGCTGATAAGATATATCTGTCTCCAACTCTCTGGCCATGCTGGATCGGATAGGCGGAATCAGGCCCTCGATAAATCTCCGCACTCTCTCCCGAACCGTGGCTACCAAGGCCGGTGCATGCCTGGCCAGACGGGTGAAACTGATGGCATACTCCGATACTGACATGGAGCCCTGTCGCAACCGCTCAAACTCCGAGCGCCAAGAATCCCTAAGGCTCTGTGGAACAAACTCCCTCAAAAACAGATCTGAAAACTGCGTCCAAGTCAATGAAGCAGACTCCTCTGGACTATCCAACTCATACGTGCGCCACCAATCATAAGCGGCCCCGCGAAACTGAAAAGCAGTGAAGGAAACCCCACTGGTCTCCACAATCCCCATAGTACGAAGAATACGATGACAATCCTCTAGAAAACCCAATGCATCATCTGAAACCAGACCACTAAACACTGGAGGGTCATATTTCTTGAACCTCTCCAATCTACGCTGCTCGTCCTCAGAGGCAGCTGGTCCACCTCCTGGTTGTGCTGGGGCGGCAGGAGGCATAACCAAAACATCTGGAACATGTCCCACTGGCACACGCTGCTCCGGTGTAACGGCTACGGGAGTCCGGGCCCCTCCCCCGGCCTGAGATGTAGCTGCAACAAGAGGAAGCAGTCCTGCCTGGGCTAAAGTGGTATACATGCTCATGAACTGAGCCAGGGTCTCCTGTAGTGCTGGAGTAGTAGTAGCTGTAGTCGGTGTACCAGGTGCCTGCGCTCCAACCTGGTCTACCGGTGGCACCTCAGCGGCAGCGCGCGATGGTGCTGTGGCTGCACCTCGGGCGCGTCCTCGTCCTCTACCTCGGCCCCGGCCTCTGACGGCAGCAACAGGGGGCGCGGGTACCCGATCATCGCGGTTAGCTCGTGTCCTCACCATCTGTGAGAGAATAGAAAGCAGTAGTTTAGATCTTTGATGCCAAAAATGTCGCACGACAAGGAATCCAAAAGAAATGAAGAGTTTCCTAAACAGTTACATAGCCCCTCGTAGATAAATACAGACGTCTCCGTATCGATCAGCGAGACTCTAAGTAACCGGTCCGTGTCCCGTGACTCCTATGAACCTAGAGCTCTGATACCAACTTGTCACGACCCTAGTTCACCAATTGTGAACATGTCGTGATGGCACCCAGTCCCCACGACTAGGTAAGCCTAACACGTTGCGGAATCTATAAATTATAATTACTTAAATAAGAAACAGCGGAAAATAACATAAAAGATATGTAATCCGTGCCACTTGGCACATACATCCGTCACACAATAAATAAACACTACCAAGATCCGGAACCCCACGATAACA
Organism: Nicotiana noctiflora; assembly: GCA_032618575.1. Classification (NCBI taxonomy): domain Eukaryota; kingdom Viridiplantae; phylum Streptophyta; class Magnoliopsida; order Solanales; family Solanaceae; genus Nicotiana; species Nicotiana noctiflora. Next base: position 81,208 of record JASVEL010011407.1, on the reverse strand, counting down.
CAGACTAAAAGAGAAATACAACTGTGGCTCTATGTGTAAAGAGTATCTAACAACGAAATGAAGAAAATGTCAACTGGTAACACTAGAATAGAAAGGAAGCCTCCGGATCCGCGGACGTAGCAGATCATACCTCGAAGTCTCCCAGAAAGCTGCAGAATCACCTAGTACGAGCCTGCTCTGATGTACCTGGATCTGCACAACAAAAGTGTGCAGAAGAGTAGCATGAGTACACCACGGCGGTACTCGGTAAGTGCCAAGCCTAACCTCGATGGAGTAGTGACGAGGAAGGTCAGGGCCCTACTGAGAAACAATAATAATATGATGATAACAAAATAAACAGTTTAAATGATAATAATTCCCGAAATAACAACATTATGATAATTACTGCAACTGTCTACAATTAAGCTAACAACAAATAACCAACTCAAATAAACAAATCCAAGATCTGTGGGAATTGAACCCACAGTCCCATTCTCGGTACCTCTGGGTCTCCGGGAATCGAACCCGCAGCCCATGTCTCAATAATATCTCAATAACTCAGGATCTCCGGGAATCGAACCCGTAGTCCACATTTCAATAATCTCAGGATCTCGGGAATCGAACCCGTAGTCCACATTTCAATAATCTCAGGATCTCGGGAATCGAACCCGTAGTCCACATTTCAATAATCTCAGGATCTCGGGAATCGAACCCGTAGTCCCTACCAGTATCACGCCGGGTCTCTGGGAATCGAACCCACAGCCCTGGGTCTCCGGGAATCGAACCCGCAGTCCACAAGCACAGCCAATAAAGGAAATCCACAGAGAGAATAATTATGCTTAACTATAACTTCCCCGAAAAATGGTGCCAATAATTATCAAGGAGTTCAAATAAGGCAATTAGACAACTAAACAGTTAAGTGCTACCTAATCATGCTTTTCTAACCACTACCGGATAAAAGTATCAAATTAACAGCCCAAGACAGGAATATCGCTCATTGAACGTTTGAAATAAAGTACGTGTTCAACAACCAGCGCATGTACACGCTCGTCACCTCGCGTACAAGGCATTTAAACTATCACATAATATCCTAGGGGTGAAAATTCCCCCACACGAGGTTAGACAAGCCACTTACCTCAATTCCGGTACATAACCGCTAAGGAACAACCCTCTTGCCGCGAATGTCGGCCTCCACAAGTGTAGTATCTGATAAAAATCAATAGAATCACATCAAAATAGGCTAATTGGGCATTACCCAATCAAATTAACTCAAAATACACCAAAACCCACAAGTTGCCAAAACCCGACTTTCGGTACGCTTATCGAAAAATCACGAAAGTTGTATATTCGGAACCCTTGTCTCAATACGAGTCTAAGCATATAAATTTTACCAAATTCGGACTCCTTTTGGCCATTCAAAACCTTGATTTCCTAGAGTTCAAGCCTAGGGCTAAATCCTCCATAAATTACCCCAAATTCCTCCATTTTCATGATATAATTGCATAATATTACCAATACTAATCATAGATTAAGTCCATAGTTGATTACCTGATGATTTCCCTTGAATTTCTCTTCAAAATCGCCCAAATCGCCTCTAAAGCCGAGACCCAAAATGTGTGAAATGTTCTGAAATTTTTCTAACTTCGGATACACTTACTTACAGCGATTTTCGCTTCTGCGGAATATTTTCCGCTCCTATGCACCCGTATCCGCGACCAAAGGGTCGCTTCAGCGGTTCCAGGCCTAGCCGGCCATTTCCGCTTCTGCGAACAAAGGGCCGCTTAAGCGGACCCGCTTCTGCGAAGAAGCTTCCGCTTCTGCGGACACATCCGCCTCTGCGCATAATTGACCGCTTCTGCGGTCTCGCCCAAACGGTAAAATGTCCGCTCCGCCGACCATGTCCATTTCTCCCCGTCCGATTCGCGATCACCTGGCTCGCACCAGCGACCCCGCTTCAGCGGATTGGCTTCCGCTTCTGCGGAAACAGCCGCTCCTGCGCATCTCGTCCGCTTCTGCGGACACGCTCCTGCGCCCAAAATTCCGCAGGAGCGGAAACAACAGAAGCAGGATCCCAACCTGCAATTCTTCCACAATTTCTCCCGTTTAACCATCCGAAATCACCCCGAGGCCCCCGAGACCTCATCCAAACATACCAACACATCTTAATACCTTATTCGAACTTGCTCAAATCCTCAAAACACGTCTAACAACATCAAAACCCATAATTCACATCGAATTCAAGCCTAAATTTCTTAAAACTTTCCGAATTGCACATTCGATCTAAAACCCGACCAAACGACGTCCGAATGACCTGAAAAGTTGCGGACATATCCAAAATCACATAACGAAGCTACAGAAATTGTCGGAATTCCATTCCGACCCCCGGATCAAAATCTCACTTATCGTTCGGATTCGCCAAAATTTCAACCTTCGGCATTTCAAGCCTAATCGAGCTACGGACCTCCAAAATACATTCCGAACGCGCTCCTAACCCCGAAATCACCTAACGGAGCTAATGGAACCATTGGATTTCCGTTCCGAGATCGTCTTAACACTGTTCCAGCTACGGACCGTTTTCTAGTTTCAAAGCTCTTATTTAGGGACTAAGTGTCCCAAAATGCTCAAATTTTCGGAACCGACTCTCCCGGCCAACCCACAATAGCAGAAATGAACTTAGGGGAACAGTTAAATTAGGGATTGGGGCGTAATTTTTCTAAAACGACCGGTCGGGTCGTTACACCGTTGAGATGGGACCAGACACTAAACTCCCAAACTGAAAGGCTAGGCCATTCCCAATCAGGCGGAAGCCCCAGTAGATTTGTCCTGTCGCATTTTTTCTGCATCCCGAGTTATTTCGGGGTGTAAATTGGATGTTTCTTTTAGTTTTTGTCTTTAAATTCCCGAATGTGAACCCTGGTTTATCCTTTCGATTCCAAGAAATGAAATTAATATTTCATTGTCCGTTTCCTTTTCTTTTGTTATTTTTTATTCTTTCAGGTTTGTTTCAGTTTTCTTTTTCTCTTCTCTTTAGTTCAAATCATGCAGCTTTAAATAACATGGCATGCTTGCGGACTTCATGCCTAGATCCCAAAACGCTGTCAAACTTCAGAATAATGAATCGAGATTTGAAATGCACAAAAAGTTTATTTTGAGGAAATGAAACAAAGAATTGGAATAACTGAAGGAAAATTGGTTCGCATACAAAAAGGGTGTGTTGTATTCAGGGAATACCCGAGTAATTAACCCAACAAAGAATGACCCATGCTTGCAACAAGAAAGTGCGGCCCAGGAATCTCGAAATAGAACAACCGGCGTTAAGGCGTATTCCCCCGCATTACCAATAAACAAAAGGAAAATTCACTCCTAATTGGAAGTATCCATACATCATCCGGAAAATATCACTGAGAGGAACAGTGTATCTCGGAGACATTGATGGAAATGATCTTGAAACGACAGTCAATACAAATACAACATAAAGGTACTATGTCAGGACTTCCTGCGACGTTGGCTTTTGTATAATTGAGATGACGAAGGCTTTCTTTCTTGCTACCCCAAACACTATGAATCCTTTGTAAAACCCTTTGAGCTGGTTACCTTTCTTTGGCTACCCTCTTTGGAATCCAAATAAAAAAAAAACAAAACAAAAACAAAACAAAACAAAACAAAGTACCTGAACTACGTTCTGACTTGATTCCGAAAGGATACGTAGGCAACCTCTCCCGATGTTCAGTCACACCCAAAATAAAAATTCCTATTTCCCCAAAAATTGAAACTGGGGCAGATGATATGACGGTTCAGTTTAGATCCGTCAAGATGGTTCCAGAGTTGTAATTCCATTCAATTTCCTTTTTACCCAAAAACCTTGTTCAAGTCCTTCAGATCAATTGGCAAAGGCAAGGAAGTGAAGAATGTCATCGACGGAAATCTGACGCAGCCTGAATTGAGAGAAACAAAATGAGAGAGTCTTATCGGTGAAAACCTTAGGGCACCATAAGGCGATGGCGATTGGAGAAGCTAAAAATGAGAGAGTCCGTTTAGTGAAAACTCGCAAAGAGCACTATCTGGCGACAGTGAGAAGAGAAATGAGAGGGATCGATTGGCGGAAACCCGCAAAGGGCGCCACCGACCAAAAAGAAGACATCCCTTCACTAAAAGAATTTTGGCAAGGTTCCCTGGTTTTGAAATTGCGAATCAATGGGTTCATAAAAGTTGGAAAGTTTATGTGGGTCAGGCGTCCAGTCCAAGAAGCATGTCATGTTTATTTGGAGTCAGCATGCATCCTAGATAAGTCCTTATTTTCCCCGAAAGGGACACTTCTCTTTAAACTCATTTTTCTTGCTTTTTGTATAGTTATTCTTTGAGTCCCTTTCAGTTTAATTTTTATTCTGAAACTATTACAAAGAAAGGCGGCAGGACCGGTTTTACAGGACTCCGTCTGGTAAAAAAAAAGAGTTGAAGAAAGATACCCGACCTCAGTGGTGTATTGATCCAATCCCAACTGATCATGATGGTCGATCACTTCCAAAGGAACGGATGTTAGGAAGAAAATGGAAATCAAAGGCTAAGGTCTTAGAAGAAACGGAATGAGGCAGAAGGACATAACCCACACAGAAAATCCTCGTGGAATCCCGAGGATGAACCCGGTCAGTTTGAAAAGAAGTCACCCCAAAGACAATTGGTAGCAAAGTTCTCAATGGAAATGAGACAAAGATCAAGCAATGAAGATAATCAAGGCCACAAAGTCAACCACTTTTTCAACTGATAAAATGTTCTTTGTTGAAAGCAGGTCTGTTTAATTGAGCAAGAAGAAGGTACAACTCGAAGAAGTGAAGTACGCAAGCATCGAAATGGCTTTGGAACAAGGAAAACACATAAAAAGGGAAGTTTATTTTTAGAGCTTTATCTTATGCATTTGTTGATTAAAAAAAAGAGAAGAGAAAATACCTAAAAGAAGGCCCAAAAGGAAGAATAAAAGAAAGGAAAATGAAAACTCCAAAAAGAGAATCAAATCATGATAGTCCAATATCCGTTTGGACCCCGGTCACAAAACCGAGGGTCTCTCCGGCCAGGAAGCCGTGAGACATTTTGTTTGAATTACGGACAGAAAGCCGTGAAAACTTTCTTTCAAAATCCCCGGTCAGAAAACCGAGGATCTCCCAGTCAGAAAACTGCGGAGCCATTTACTTTTACCCCGGCCAAAAAAATCGAGGGTCTGGCGGCCAAAAACCGTTAGGCATTGTTTGAATTCCGGCCAAAAAGTCGTGAAACTTTTATCCCTGGTCAGAAAACTGAGGATCTCCCCAGTCAGAAAACTGCGGAGCCATTTACTTTAACCCCGGCCAAAAAACCGAGGGTCTGACGGCCAAAATACCGTTAGGCATTGTTTGAATTCCGGCCAGAAAGCCGTGAAACTTTTATCCCCGGTCAGAAAACCGAGGATCTCCCAGTCAGAAAACTGCGGAGCCATTTATTTTAACCCCTGACAAAAAACCGAGGGTCTGGCAGCCAAAAAACCGTTAGACATTGTTTGAATTCCGGCTAGAAAGCCGTGAAACTTTTATCCCCGGTCAGAAAATCGAGGATCTCCCAGTCAGATAACTACGGAGCCATTTACTTTAGCCCCGGCCAAAATACCGAGGGTCTGACGGCCAAAAAACCGTTAGATATTGTTTGAATTCCGGCCAGAAAGCAGTGAAACTTTTATTGCAGGTCAGAAAACCGAGGATCTCCCGGTCAGAAAACTGCGGAGCCATTTATTTTAACCCCGGCCAAAAAATCGAGGGTCTAACGGCCAAAAAACCGTTAGACATTGTCTGAATTCCGGCCAGAAAGCCGTGAAACTTTTATTCCCGGTCAGAAAACCGAGGATCTCCCCAGTCAAAAAAACTGCGGAGCCATTTACTTTTACCCCGGCCAAAAAACCGAGGGTCTGACGGCCAAAAAACCGTTAGACTTTGTTTGAATTCCGGCCAGAAAGCCGTGAAACTTTTATCCCCGGTCAGAAAACCGAGGATCTGCCCAGTCAAAAAACTGCGGAGCCATTTACTTTTACTCCGGCCAAAAAACTAAGGGTCTGACGGCCAAAAAACCGTTAGACATTGTTTGAATTCCGGCCAGAAAGCCGTGAAACTTTTATCCCCGGTAAGAAAATCGAGGATCTCCCCAGTCAGAAAACTGCGGAGCCATTTACGTTTACCCCGGCCAAAAAACCGAGGGTCGGACGGCCAAAAAATCGTTAGACATTGTTTGAATTCCGGCCAGAAAGCCGTGAAACTTTTATCCTCGGTCAGAAAACCGAGGATCTCCCAGTCAGAAAACTGCGGAGCCATTTACTTTAACCCCGACCAAAAAACCGAGGGTCCGACGGTCGAAAAACCGTTAGACATTGTTTGAATTCTGGCCAGAAAGCCGTGAAACTTTTATCCCCGGTCAAAAACCGAGGATCTCCCAGTCAGAAAACTGCGGAGCCATTTACTTTAACCCCGGCCAAAAACCGAGGGTCTGACGGCCAAAAAACCGTTAGATATTGTTTGAATTCCGGCCAGAAAGCCGTGAAACTTTTATCCCGGTCAGAAAACCGAGGATCTCCCCGTCAGAAAACTGCGGAGCCATTTACTTTTACCCCGGCCAAAAAACCGAGGGTCCGACGGCCAAAAAACCATTAGACATTGTTTGAATTCTGGCCAGAAAGCCGTGAAACTTTTATCCCCGGTCAGAAAACCGAGGATCTCCCCAGTCAGAAAAATGCGGAGCCATTTACTTTAACCCCGGCCAAAAAACCGAGGGTCTGACGGCCAAAAAACCGTTAGACATTATTTGAATTCCGGCCGGAAAGCCGTGAAACTTTTATCCCCGGTCAAAAAACCGAGGATCTCCCAGTCAGAAAACTGCGGAGCCATTTACTTAAACCCCGGCCAAAAACGGAGGGTGTGGCAGCCAAAAAACCGTTAGACGTTGTTTGAATTCCGGCCATAAAACCGTGAAACTCTTCTTCAAAATCCCGACTAGAAAGCCGTGGAACGTTTATTTGTGAAACTGTGATCTTCTTACCCAATTCCAAAGAGTCTTTTTAATCGCTTTCTGTGTCACAACTAACTCACGAAATTTTCCTAGCAAAACTGGGGCAGAAAAATTTCGTTCGTTTGTTTGTTTTATTGTCTAAATAGGTTTGACCTCGGGATGCAAGGATCGAGATAACCTACAAATGGGACATCAATCCAGAGTGAAGAAAAGAAGAAAAGAACCAAAAGAAAAGATTTCAAACGTTGGAGTAAACAAAGGCGCGGATTGCTCAGAAGATGATTGAAGTAACAAGCTCCGCCGACTCCGTTTCACTCAATGTTACAGAAATAAACAAGCACGTACAGCTTGTTGAGCATCAAGATTCATATCGAGGTCTACAGCAAATCAGCTAAGATTCAAGATCAAGTTTTCAAGAGAATCATAGATTGGAATCTTGTAACTCATAGTTTGATATAGCTAGTTCAGCTTTAATTTCTTTTGGTGTAATAAGGAGGTCAGTAAGCAGTAAGCAGCAACAGCAGCAACGATAGCAACAATAACAGCAAAATGTCAGTTGACGGTAGTCCCAGCTACCAAAACTTCCCGAACTACATTGACCTGATTCCTGTTTAGCCCAGGATATGTAGGAAGCCTCCCGAAGCAAAGGCTCGGTCAAGATCTTTCCAAAATGCTTCACACGGAGTGCTCAAACGGGCAAAAATCGCTCGTATTTGCTCATTATCTTTGCACGAAAACTCTTCATATTTCCGCGCAAAGAGGGGCAGCTGTGAGCACGTGATTTTTGCCCTACAAGAGAATCACTCCCAAAAAATTCAAAATAAAATAGTTTTGGTTTGTGTGTTATTTTTGTGGACTTTGCATTATTTTTCTTTTACTGTTTGTATTTATCTGTGCCTGTTTGTTTGTTTATAATTAATAAAACTAAAATAAAATACAAAATTTAAGCCGCATTTTGCATTTAGGTTTTAATTCTACAACTAGGATTAATCAAGTTTGTTTTACAAAAATGAAAATCACAAAAATAGGCATATTTCGCATTTTTTATCATTTAATGTCAAAATTGTGCAATTTTACTTTAATTGGTGTTTATTGTGTATAATAATTATTTGTTAGGATTTTAATTAGTGTTTTTCGAGATAATTTAGTTTATAACTTAATTTAGAATTTTAGTTCTATTAATTAAAAGAAAAGAGAAAAAAATAAGGAGAGCAAACTCGGATTGGGCCAATTTTCGGAATTGAAATTAGGCCCAAAAATTAAACCTACCCAACCCAAATATCCCAAACCCTACCCTTAATTTCAGCAGCCCCTTTCTTATTTTTGTCACATTTTAGTCTCCCATTTGAAAGAAAGAAGACTAATTCTTCTTTTTCTCCAAATAACCAAAACACAAAACCCTAACCCTAACCCTAGCCGCCATCGACAAACAACCAACAACCATGGCTGTGTTTTCTCCGTCGCCGGAAGCATCTCACCTTCACCTTCATCTCACCACTGTTCGACCAGCTGCTGGAGCGCCAGTCACCATCCTCGTCGCCTCCATGTCAACCAACTCAAGCATCCATGAATGGCGTTTTTCACCACCATGGTTGCGTCGTCACCTTCACGTCGGCAGCAGCTCATTCGTTGGCACCATGTCCATCGCCCAACAGCAGTCACAGTAGTTTCATCGCCCAACAACAGTCACAGCAGCCTCGTTCGCCAACAGCTACTCGCCGGCAGCAACTCATTTGTCGTCACCTTCGTTCGTCGGCAACAGCTCGTTCGTTGGCAGCAGCTCGTCCGTCGTCACCTTCGTTAGTCGGCAGCAGTCTCACCATCAATAACCAGTGTCGTTGTCTCGTCTTCAGCTGCTGTCCGTTATCCTTGAACGAGTAGTGGCGAAACTCCATGAACGAACAACAAACATCCACCAAGATCCGAGTTCGATATGGGTTCGTTCAAATTGTTTGTTCTTGGATTAAAAGTGTTGGTTATGATTTTGTTTTATTCTTTTTGTTTTTTTTTTAGATTAATGTTTTTGGTTTAAAGTGTTAGTCATAATTTTTGTTTCGTTTATATTATTTTTTCAGATTATTGATTTCTGATTTTGAAGTGTTGTTTGTAATTTTGTCTTGTTCATTGAACTCTTTTTTTTCCTCAAGACCTTTATTAGGTCAAATCTTTCCTTCTTGATTTATTTGTGTGAATTTCATTTAAGAATTGGTTATAGCTGTGATTTTAATAGAAATTAGTGTGTTTAAAAGGATTAAAAGATTTTCAGTGCAAAATACAACCTGTTAAACACTAAGTAGTGGAAACAAGAATCATTTTAGTTTAATAATAAAAATATGCTTTGCACATGGTTAAAGGTTAATGGAATCTACAGAGCAGCTAGGTATTCCACTTAGTTTTTTGAAATTTGGAGTTTTAAAATGAATAAACCATGCTTAAACAATATTTTGAGTGGAAAAAGGGAATAACATGGGCTGGACAGATCTGAAACAATTAAAAAGAGTTTGTTGTTTTGAGTCTTTAAGGCTATAAAAGAGGACTGGAAAAACAGATTTAAGGACACACATTTCATACCCTTGAAAAACAGATTTTTGGATAGACATTAGAACTCTCTAAGATATAGAAACAAAAACAGATTTCAAGAGATAAAATAGATTGTTGTTTGGTCTGCCTTAAAATCATTGCCTTGATTTAAACCATTCTTGAAGTATTGGATATACCATTCTCATATTCAAATATCCAAGTTGTTTGAAAGTTTCTTAAAGTTTTGTTTTGGGTTTGGCGCTGTTTTGGTCTTCTCGAAGCTGTTGGTTTCTATTTTGAAATGCTTATTTCGGGAGTTCTAAACCTTTGTTGACCTTTGTCTTGTGCTTGTTGTTTTGCTGGAAATTGCTACTGATCTCTTCTTTCATTTATGATATTGAAATCCAGGTACACACTTTCTGTTTATATGGTCTCCTCCATTTGACAATTAATTGAAAATTACAGTTTAAAGCTTTGTTGTTCGGAGTGGCGGTTTCAATAAACCGTGCTTGTATTTGGACATTATAGTTAATGAAGACTGTCTTTTAGTCATGATATCTTTGTATTGTTACCTATTGGAAGCATGTTTTAGTTTAATTAATTATTAATAATTTGAATGTATTTGGAGTTGGAAACAAGGTGGCTAAGTCCTAGTTGAAATGAATGGTATTTTGTTTAAATTTTTTTTTGCATGTTTTAGGATTATAATTGAACTTCAAATGTTTCCAAGCTTAAAACACGTGTGATTTAGTAATACAGGATTTTTGACAAGTTCTTTTTTTTAGAAGTAAGATTATCTTTATTTTTATCTCCTACATAAAGATAAATGTCGAACCTATCCAAATGCTATTAATCAACCATTGTTTTTTTTGTATGATAGTTTACATAACACGAGACTCCGCTCATCAATTTATTTGCTTTAGGATAACACTACTAGTGATTCGTATAAGAGGCATTTATTATCAGAATGTCGAACCTATATATGTTAACATGAAAATTAAAAAAGATACTTTCAATCTCGTAGTGCTACAATGGAAACTCAATTGTCGTTAATAATGTTTAAAATACTATTATGGTTGTAAAGTTATTCATAGACTAGATTACTTCATAGAAATAAATATGGGCCATTCACATTTGATTCTAAAAATGCAAGTTTAAAAGGTTAAAGCGGTTTAAAGTTTAATTAGAGAATATATTTTATAAGCATGTATAAAATCAGGTATTTTTTTAGCCATTTATAATAATTGAAGCGACCGTGCTAGAACCACGGGATCTGGGGGTGCCTAACACCTTCCCTCGGGTCAACAGAATTCCTTACTTAGAATTTCTGGTCCGCAGACTTCATTTGGAAAGTCGAAAATTTCCTTGATTCGGGATTTAAATAAATCGGTGACTTGGAACACCTTAATTTATTCCAAGTGGCGACTCTGAAATAAATAGAATAATCCCGTTTCGAATATTGTCACTTAAATTGGAAAAACTCCCTCGCGCATCTACCCTCCGGGGTAGGGGGCGCGCCAAAAGGAGGTGTGACACATATTAGTTAGGCGTATTTGTAACGATATTTTTTCTGTGGAATCCCGCAAATTTTCTTATTGGTGTAATCCATAACCGAATCAATAAGCCCCAAAAATCGATAAATCGAAATCGAATAAATTGAAAACTTATTGAAACGATAACGATAAGCATATGTACAAATCGATAAGTAATTATCGATAAGGGCTAAAATCGAATCGATAAATCGAATGCACATCCCTAAATGGAAGTTTTTATTCATATTGTTGTTACATGACATGCATCATGATCAAACAACGTCAAATAATATAATTTATCCAAACATTATATTTATCAAACGATACGACACAATACAATATAATGCGATACACTATAAAACGATATATAACGACCTTCCAAACAAGTTGAAAGTTTTTTTCAGGACATAAGCATAAAAACCAACAAAATGGTCGAAAAACCCACACAAGATAGGATTTAGAGAGCTGCATTTATCATTGTTTGTAATGATCAAGATTTTTAAAAATAAAAAGATTGAAAATTTATCAGCACATCAGCAAGAAACCAACAAAATGTACAAAAAAAAACAAAAAAACCCACAAACCAAAAAGGTAAATTTTTTGCTAAAGATTCAAAAGATAGAAAGAGCAAGATGGGTATTTAGAGTCTAGCAAAATAAACAGATAACAAAAGGATTTAGCAAAGTAAAGAAGTGCATTTTACCTTTGATTGTTAGTTCAAGAATGAGGAAAACAAATGGTGGAAAGTTGAAGAGAATGAGCAAAAGAAAAACTAGAGAGCAAGTAAGAGATATAGTGGGGAGGCTGAAAGTGAGCAAGAAAGAAAGCAAAAATGGTGATGAGGGAGAACCAACATTAAAGTAAATCAAAATATGGTTAGTGGTTGATTAGCTTAATTTGTTGTTTATTAATGGAAGCTAAAAAGGCACTTGTTTTTCACAATTCCAAGATTCCTTCTCTACGAAGGTTTCTTTTATCAATTCCTTGCATGCATAACTCCATTTGATTTTATCTATATATTTTCTTATTCCACATATTCTATCCAACACATAATTTTTTCGCATAACTTAAGTGTGGTTTGATACCACCAAACGAATATTGCATCACATAACGCACAAATTATTCTTCTTATGTGACCAACGTAATGTTGTATCATGTTATGTTGGAGGTCAAAACTCTTGTTTTCTTTTTATAAAAAATTTTGTTATAAAAGGCTTTTTAGCATATCTTTGAATGGATTAGTGAAGTATTGTGAGGGTCAGCTAGCCTAGTATCATTGATAGGCGCCGTCACGACATGTTTGAGTTAGGGTCGTGACAATTTCAGATTATAGCCATTGTAGAACTACTTGACTGCACTCCTACATAATGAAGGTGTTTCTTTGAATGGATTATTGAAGTTTGTGAGAGTTGACTGGCATAGTATCATCGATAGACACTATCACGACATGTTTGAGTTTAGGATTGTGACAATTACAAATTATAGCCATTGTAGAACCACTTGATTGCACTCCTGCATAATGAAGGTATTTCAAATTATACTGAAGGTATTTCAAAAGATTTATGATATCTTGAGGTGATGGTAAGTTATTGCTTGCACTTCAATTGATTGCACTCATGTGAAAATAAAAGATAAACAAAGAAAAAGTCAATCTATATAACACATAATTTTTTCTTATTCCACATATTCTGTATCTAGCATAAAATAAGAAAACAAGAGTTGAACTCAATATAGAAATGCTGAAAGAAAGCCCCAAACATCAGGGTGTCACTAAGTCATGAGCATAATAGAACTGGTCTGACAATAACACGATTAACATAGTTTGAGATCCGAACGCCGAGCAGCTACTTTGCTATCTCCAAAATCTGCTGCGAAGACTATCAACAAGCTCCACGAACAACTAGTCTTGGATCTGCACATTAAGCACATGGAGTAACGTGAGTATACCAACTCAGTAAGTAACATAAATAAATATGAACTGTGTGAAGAGCTATGCAAATACAATTTATTTTCATAAAATTTGTTAAAGTATAGGCATGCTTTCGGTCCAGAGTTTAAGTCAAATAAGTTGATTTAAGTCAAATTCAAGTAGAGTAGGACAAAATTTTTTTCAACAGTTCTCAAAGCAAGAATATAAGGCAACTATGTGCAACAATGATGAAATAATATACTACCCATCGGGAAATCACCGTTCAGTCCTCTCAATCACTCCAACCTCACAGCCACTCATTTCTCACAATCGCTCAATACTCGACACTCGACACTCAGTAGGTACTTCTTCATCCCAAGCGCTATATCAATATCAATCATGGCAGAATTAATGAAACATATTGCGGTGTGCAGCCCGATCCCATAAATATCCTCAAAATTAGGCCCTCAGCCTCGCTCAGTCATCAATCTCTCTAGTCTCTCCGACTCTCAGAAATCAAGATAATCAGCCCAAACAGAAGTGATATGATGCATCAAATAGAATAACCGAGACTGAGATATGATACAAGAATGCATAAACAGGATAGAGTACGAAATATCAATGGAAACAGTGAGATGACGGTAAGAAACGACCACTAAGGGTCTCAACAATATCGACATAGGTCTAAACATGGTATCTAACATGATTTACAGTCAATGTTTCTATAACACATATGGAGAATATAGCTAATAATAGGTTGTTTGTAACGACCCGACTCGTCGTTACGGAAGTTATCATCCCGTTTTCTTCATTTAACACTTCAATATACTTATTTATATGAGTCCGGAAAGTTAGAAGCAAATCAGAAGGAATTTAGATAGAATTGAGGTCATATGCCTCTTTATGAAAAGGATAGTTTGGAAACGTCAACCTAATATTGACCGATGAGTTAGAAAGTTCAGAATTAAATTTTGATGATTCGACTAGTTTCGGGGGATCATTTATGACTTAAGGGAGCAATCGAATTCGGAGGTCCGGTGTAGTTTTAGGCTTGAATTGGCTAAGGTTAAATTTTGGCAAAATCTGAACGGTAGGTGAGATTTTGATCCGGAGCTCGGAATGAAATTATGACAGTTGCAGTAGCTCCGTTAGGTGATTTTGGATATGCGTGCAAAATTTCAGGTCATTCGGAGGTGTTTAGCTCAGGTTTTGGATTGAATGTTAGTTTCGAAAGTTTTGAAGAAACTTAGGCTTAAATCCGTGTGAAAATGGTGATTTTGATGTTTACAATGGTGTTTTTATGTTATGAGCAAGTTTGAATAAGGTAATGCGATGTATTGGTGGCTTTGGTTGAGGTCCCGGGGGTCTCGGGATCATTTCGAATGGCCAACGGGCAAGCTTTGATCATAAAATTGCAGCAGAAAATTGCAGTCAGTGATTGCTCTATGCGATCACATAGAGTCATTGTGATCTCATAGAAGAGCCTCGAGGGTGTGAGAAAATGTGCTATGCGATCGCATAGCAAGGGGTGCGATCACATAGGCTTATCAGACTGCACAGTGCGATCGCATACCCAGTGTTGCGATCGCAGAGAAGAAAAATCGAGGCCTGGGAGTTTGTGCTATGCGATCGCGTAGATGTATTGCGATCGCATAGAAGGGAAAAATGGCAGAAAAATTTAACTCTATGCGATCGCATAGAAGGAGGCGTCTGAACAGAAACAGATTTAATTAAAACCAGTCGCGACCCTAATCATTATTTCACTTCGTTTAGAGAGGGTTTTGGGTGTTGTGAAGAGAGGAATCAACGGGATAACATCGGAGGTAAGATTCTTGACTCAAAAATACAATTATATGGTAGAATTAACATCAAACTTCATGAATTTGGGTAGACATTGTGAAGAATTAGGGCCTAGGTTTTAAAAACGAAAATTTGACTTTTGAAAGGCCATTCAAACTCTGATTTTGATAAATTTTATATGCACGGACTCGGAATCTGTTGGTATGAATTTCGGAATTTTTTGAGAAGCGGGCCCAGGGTCCGAGTTTCACCAACTTAGTGCATTAATGCATATTTCGTGTAAATTGAATTGGGTTATGATTCTTTGACCCGTATTTGATATAATTGTTGTGGTTTGAATAGATTCTACGCACGAGGCGGCGAATTCAAATGGAAAAGGCATCGTAGACGAGTCTACGAACGGCTAGAGGTGAGTAGTTTGTGTATATGGTAGCCTGAGTGTTCGAAACCCTGGCTTAGCACATTGTGACGCTAGTAGGGCGTGGCTCGCACCCCGTGGCAGGTGCGAGATTGATTGTGACTTGGGATTGAGACTTAGTCCATCCCGAATGAGAATGACATGATATATGTGATTGAAACACACTGTGTTTGATATATTTGTGGGCTGTAAGCCATGTTTCGGGCCTTGTGCTGACCTGTAGTATTCTTAGGGGATAGTTATATATGTGATAGCTACACTTTCTTAATCACTGATCTCAGTCCTGGTTTGAAATCACCGTACTGAAATGCTAAGTCACTTGTTTCGGAATATTAAATAAGAATTAAAGTATTTTGTTATAATTAATGATCTGGAACCTGGAATTAAGTAAATTGAACTGTTGTGTGACTCATATGCATGTTGTCGACTAAGGATGGATCGGGCTGCACGCCGCAGCAGTTGATGTGAGGATCGGGCTGCACACCGCAACATTATTGTGCTTGGGCTGTAGGAGCCCCTCCGGAGTCTGTACACACCCCCAGTGAGCGCCATCGACGTTAAATGTATTGGGCTACACACCGTAGCGGTCATTTGCATTGTATTGCATCTTTATATGTTGAATTATCTGTGATAATTGTGATGTTCTGTAGTCGCTAGTTCGTAGAAGGAATCGAACTGTAGTTTAGCTTTATTATGTGGTATTCTGTGGATTTCTTACTTTTAGCTACTTGTATATATTTATTACTCACTGAGTACTTAGTACTCACCCCTACTCCCTACACTTTTGTGTGCAGATTCGGGTACACAGGAGGGATAGATGAGCACTCCAGCTTTTATCAGTATTTATCCGTGTTGCTGAGGTAGCTGCTAACGTTCGCAAGACCTGGATTCTCTTCTTATTCTAGTTTTCCTTTGTGTTCAGACTTGAGTATTTCATACAGTATTCTCTATTACTATTCGATTTTGTTTAGAGGCTCTAGACTTGTGACTCCAGATATTTGGGAGTGTTAGTTATTTTCGCACTTCTCAGTATTTGTTCTTATTATTATTATTGGAGTTTCTTTGACTCATATATTCTTCTTGAGTTGTCCATTTGGGACTAATATTTATCTGCGAAAGAAATTGTTGGTCTGGCTGGCCTAGGTTAATTGTTGGGCGCCATCACGATCGAATTTGGGTCGTGACAAGTTGGTATCAAAGCCTAGGTTACTAGGACTCGCGAGTCATGAGCCGGTTTAGTAGGCTTTTGCGGATCGGTACGTAGACGTCCGTATCTATCCTCGAGAGGCTACAGAACTTTAGGAAAAACTTCACTTTTCTTGGATTCATATCGTGCGGTTTCTGTTATCGTGAAACTAAACTTTTCCATATTCTATTCTCTCGCAGATGGCGAGAACACGTGCTAGCGGGCGTGGCGGATGACCACCATTGGCACCTAGAGGTCGTGGTCATGGTAGAGGTAGGGCAGCAACACCAGCACCTGCTGACCCACCAACTGACCACACTCAGGGTCAGATTCCAGCGTCGGTGGCCCAGGTTTAGGATCAGGTTCCAGCTGCAGGCATCCCAGCAGCTCAGGTGCAGGCACCGACAGTTTCCATTGAGATACTGGGTCTTCAGGAGGCTTTGGCCCAGATTTTATCAGTATGCACTGGCTTAGCTCAGGTGGTTGCAGCCTTTACTGCAGCGGCTTCTTCACAGGTAGGGGTAGGAAATCAGACCCCCGTGGCTCGCACACCCGAGCCGATAGTACATGGTATTCAGGCACCTGGGGCAGCTCTAGCTCACCCAGCTGCACCCGTTGCACCAGCCCCAGCTCATGTGGTTCCAGTTATGCCTGACGATGAGTAGCATCGTCTGGAGAGGTTTGAGAGGCTACAGCCTCCGGCATTCAGTGGTGCTGAGGGCGAGGACGCCAGGGTTTCTTGATAAGTGTCAGCGTATGCTTCGCACTGCGGGTATTCTGGAGTCCAGCGGTGTTGGTTTCACCACCTTTCAGTTCACAGGCCCAACATTTTACTGGTGGGAGGATTTTGAGAGGCGTAGGCCCGCTGGGGTAGCGCCCCTCACTTGGCAGCAGTTCTCCATGCTATTTTTGGAGAAGTATGTGCCTCAATCCCAGAGAGAGGAGCTGTGTTGTCAGTTTGAGTGGCTGAAGTAGGGGATATGTCAGTAACTCAGTATGAGTTGAGATTCACACAGCTAGCTCGTCATGCCATGTGGATGATTCCGACGGACAGAGAGACAATTAGAAGATTTATAGATGGTCTCATCTATCCCATCCGTATATTGATGACCAGAGATAGGTCTTCAGCAGTTACCTTTGAGGAGGTGGTTGATGTGGCTCGACATATTGAGACAGATCGTCGCAGATAGCATGAAGAGAGGGAGGCTAAGAGGCCTCGTGGTACTGGTAGTTACAGTGGTGCTCCGTCTAGGGGCCAGCCTCAGCATAGTAGAGGACATTCATTCAGATCTCCTCAGTCAGGACATGCAGAGTCCAGTGAAGCTTCATCAGATCATGGTCGTTAGGGCCATCAGGGTCAGGAGGGCCGTCAGCAGAGTCATCCTACATTGAGTGTTCTTCCAGCTCAGAGCTCTGCTCCTCCTTCTGCAGCCCAGGATTCATCTGCAGCGAGGGGTCCTCAGCAGTCCCTTCCTCCATATTCAGGTCGTTGCTTTGAGTGTGACAAGTTTGGCTATATCAGGAGAGAGTGTCCTCAGTGGCTGCGTAAGCGGTCTCAGCAGAGGGATCAACCCTCGTCTTCTGCTCCTGTTTCTTCAGCACTAGCACAGTCAGCTAGAAGTGCTGGCCAGGTGGCCGAAGGTCGCCCTAGGGGCGAGGATCGTATTGGCGGAGGCCAGGCTCGTTTTTATGCTCTTCCGAATAGGAAGGACGCTAGTGCCATAGATGTTGTCATTTCAGGTATTATCTCAGTCTGCCACAGGGATGCTTCTGTCTTATTTGATCCCGGATCCACCTACTCCTATGTTTCTTCAAATTTTGTGCATTATTTGGGTATGGCCCGTGGTATTCTTGCTTTGCCTGTGGATGTGTCCACCCCGATGGGTAATACTGTTGTTGTGGGTCAGATATATCGATCTTGTCTTATTACTATTGGGAGTCCGGAGACCCGAGTTGACTTGTTACTATTGGGCATGGTGGATTTCGATGTGATTCTAGGCATGGATTGGTTATCTCCTTACCATGCGATTATGGACTGTCATGCCAAGACAGTCACACTAGCTATTCCAGGTAGTCCGAGGATCGAGTTGCGTGGCGTGACTGATTATGTATCCGACAAGGTGATTTCCTATATAAAAGCCCAACGAATGATTTGGAAGGGTTTTTTATCTTATTTGGCCTTATTAGAGATGTTGAGACTCAGACACCCAGTCTTTATTCGGTCCCCGTTGTGAGGGATTATCCGGATGTATTTCCAGCAAACCTGCCGGGCATGCCGCCTGACAGGGATATTGATTTTGGTAGCGACTTGGTGCCGGGCACTCAGCCTATTTCTATTCCTCCCTATCGCATGACACCAGCTGAGCTAAAAGAGTTGAAAGAACAGCTTCAGGAACTCTTAGATAAGTGGTTCATTCGCCCGAGTGTGTCACATTGGGGTGCACCGATATTTTTCGTGAAGAAGAAAGATGGCACAATGAGAATGTGCAGTGATTACAGGCAGCTGAACAAGGTAACAGTGAAGAATAAGTACCCATTGCCTCATATTGAGAACTTGTTTGATCAGCTCCAGGGAGAAAGTATATTCTCTAAGATTGACCTTCGATCGGGTTATTACCAGCTGAAGATTAGGGATTCAGACATTATGAAAACAGCGTTCAGAACGAGATATGGGCACTATGAATTTCTGGTGATGTCTTTCGGGCTAACCAATGCCCCAGTCGCATTCATGCACTTGATGAATAGTGTATTTCGGCCGTACCTTGATTCTTTCATGATCTTTATTGATGATATCCTGGTGTATTCACGCAGCCAGGAGGAGCATGCACAGCACTTGAGGGTGGTATTGCAGAGGTTGAGAGAAGAAAAGCTTTATGCAAAATTCTCTAAATGTGAATTCTAGCTTGATACTGTGACTTTTCTGGGACATATAGTGTCCAGTGATGGTATTCTGGTTGACCCATAGAAGGTCGAGGCGGTGCAGAATTTGCCCAGACCTTCCTCAGCTATTGAGTTTAGGAGTTTCCTCGGCTTGGCATGCTATTACCGCCGGTTTGTTCAGGGTTTCTCATCTATTGCTTCACCTTTGACTAAGTTGACACACAAGAATGCCCCATTTGTGTGGTTTGATGAATGTGAGGAGAGCTTCCAGAAGCTCAAGGCGGCTTTGACTATAACTTCGGTACTTGTGTTGCCATCAGCTTCAGGGTCTTATATGGTGTATTATGATGCTTCTAGAGTTGGGATCGGTTGTGTATTGATGTAGGAGGGTAGAGTTATTGCATATGCTTCTCGTCAGCTAAAGCCCCATGAGAAGAACTACCATGTTCACGACTTAGAGTTAGCTGCTATTGTTCATGTCTTGAAAATTTGGAGGCATTACTTGTATGGTGTATCTTGTGATGTATATACAGACCACCGCAGCCTTCAGCATTTGTTTAAGAAGAAAGATCTAAATTTGAGGTAGCGAAGATGGCTCGAATTGCTTAAAGACTATGATATTTCCTTTTTGTACCATCCCGGGAAGGCCAATGTAGTGGCTGATGCATTGAATCGGAAGGCTATTAGTATAGGCAGCTTGGCGTATATTCCAGTTAAGGAGAGACCCCTTGCAGTTGATGTTCAGGCGTTAGCTAATCAGATGGTGAGGCTAACGGGTTATGGCTTGCGTGGTAGCTCGGTCTTCTTTATATGACCGTATTCAAGAGCGCCAGTATGATGATCCACACTTACTTGTCCTTAAGGATAGAGTTCAACATGATGATGCCAGAGATGTCACTATTGACAATGATGGTGTGTTACGGATGCAGGGCCGGATATGCGTGCCCAATATTGATGGCCTTCATGAGTTGATATTAGAGAAGGCCTATAGCTTGCGGTATTCTATTCATCCAGGTGCCGCGAAGATGTATCAGGATTTGAGGTAGCATTACTGGTGGAGAAAGATGAAGAAAAATATCGTGAATCATGTGGCATGGTGCCTAAACTGTCAGCAGGTCAAATATGAGCATAAGAGGCCTGGATGTGTGTTCCAGCGTATTG
The DNA here is from genome assembly GCA_032618575.1 of Nicotiana noctiflora. NCBI lineage: Eukaryota > Viridiplantae > Streptophyta > Magnoliopsida > Solanales > Solanaceae > Nicotiana > Nicotiana noctiflora. The sequence goes on along the minus strand of JASVEL010011407.1, from coordinate 60,803 downwards.
ATATTCCCGAGTGGAAGTGGGAAAGGATCACTATGGACTTTGTTAGTGGACTCCCTTGGACAACGATGAAGTTTGATTCAGTTTGGGTGGTCCAGTTTGTACTACATACTCCTTGGAGTGGTTGGCAGAGATATTCATCCGCGAGATTGTGAGATTGCATGGAGTTCTCATCTCTATCATATCCGACAGAGGTACCCAGTTCACTTCTCAATTCTGGAGGACATTTCAGCGAAAGTTGGATTCGCAGGTAGAGCTGAGCACATCATTTCATCCACAGACGGATGGGCAGTCCGAGCGTACAATTTAGATACCGGAGGACATGTTACGTGCTTGTGTCATTGATTTCGGTGGTTCATGGGCTGCTTAATTGCCTCTTGCAGCGTTCGCTTATAATAATAGCTATCAGTCCAGCATTCTGATGACACCGTATGAAGCTTTATATGGGAGGCGGTGTAGGTCTCCAGTCGGTTGGTTTGAGCCCGGCGAGGCTAGATTGTTGGGGACAGAGTTAGTTCAGGATGACTTAGACAAGGTGAAGGTGATTCAGGAGACACTTCGCACAGCTCAGTCACGTCAGAAGAGTTGTGCGGACCGGAAGGCAAATTATCTAAGGGCTTGTGTCACGACCCTAGTTCACCAATTGTGAACATGTCGTGATGGCACCCAATCCCCACGACTAGGTAAGCCTAACACGTTGCGGAATCTATAAGTTATAAATACTTAAATAAGAAACAACGGAAAATAACATAAAAGATATGTAATCCGTGCCGCTTGGCACATACATCCGTCACACAATAAATAAAATGCTACCAAGATCCGGAACCCCACGGTAACACAGACTAAAAGAGAAATACAACTGTGGCTCTATGTGTAAAGAGTATCTAACAACGAAATGAAGAAAAATGTCAACTAGTAATACTAGAATAGAAGGGAAGCCTCCGGATCCGCGGACGTGGCAGATCATACCTCGAAGTCTCCCATAAAGCTCGCAGAATCACCTAGTATGAGCCTCTCTTGATGTACCCGGATCCGCACAACAAAAGTGTGCAGAAGAGTAGCATGAGTACACCACGGCGGTACTCAGTAAGTGCCAAGCCTAACCTCGATGGAGTAGTGACGAGGAAGGTCAGGGCCCTACTGAGAAACAATAATAATATGATGATAACAAAATAAACAGTTTAACAGATAATAACAATAATTTCCGAAATAACAACATTACGATGATTACTGCAACTGTCTACAATCAAGCTAACAACAAATAACCAACTCAAATAAACGAATCCAGGATCTGTGGGAATTGAACCCACAGTCCCATTCTCAGTACCTCTGGGTCTCCGGGAATCGAACCCGCAGCCCCATGTCTCAATAATATCTCAATAACTCAGGATCTCCGGGAATCGAACCTGCAGTCCCTACCCATAAGTCTCAGGATCTCGGGAATCGAACCCGTAGTCCATATTTCAATAATCTCAGGATCTCGGGAATCGAACCCGTAGTCCACATTTCAATAATATCAGGATCTCGGGAATCGAACCCGTAGTCCACAATTCAATAATCTCAGGATCTCGGGAATCGAACCCGTAGTCCACATTTCAATAATATCAGGATCTCGGGAATCGAACCCGTAGTCCACATTTCAATAATCTCGGGATCTCGGGAATCGAACCCGTAGTCCACATTTCAATAATCTCGGGATCTCGGGAATCGAACCCGTAGTCCACATTTCAATAATCTCAGGATCTCGGGAATCGAACCCGTAGTCCACATTTCAATAATCTCAGGATCTCGGGAATCGAACCCGTAGACCATATTTCAATAATCTCAGGATCTCGGGAATCGAACCCGTAGTCCATAACCACAACAAGTAAGGAAATACACAAAGAGAAGTATAATATGCCTAATGATAACTTCGCCGATGAACAGCGCCAGCGATTACCAAGAAAACTCAAGTAAGTCAATTAAGCAACTAGGCAGTTAGATTCTATCTAATCATGCTTTTCTAACTACTACCGGGTAGGAATATCGAATTTAACAGCTAAAAACAGTAATATCACTCATTGAACATTTTGAGTAAAGTATGTGTTCAACAACTAGCGCATGTACACGCCCGTCACCTCGCGTACAAGGCATTTAAAGTATCACAATAATATCCTAGGGGTGAAAGTCCCCCACACGAAGTTAGACAAGCCACTTACCTCAATTCCGGTACGAAACCGCTAAGAAATAACCCTCTTGCCGCGAATGCCGGCCTCCACAAGTGTAGAATCTGATCAAATACAGTAGAAATACAACAAATTAGGCCAATGGGACGACACCCAATCAATACAACTCGATTTACATCAAAATTCCCAAAGTTGTCAAAACCCGACTTTCGGCACGCTTGTCGAAAAATTACAAAAGTTACATATTCGGAATCCTCATCTCGATACGAGTCTAAGCATATCAATTTTACCAAATTCGGACTCCATTTGGCCATTCAAAACCTTGATTTTCTAAAGTTCAAGCCTAGGGCTAAATCCTCCATAAATTACCCCAAATTCCTCCATTTTCATGATATAATTGCATAATATTACCAATACTAATCATAGTTTAAGTCCATAGTTGATTACCTGATGATTTCCCTTGAATTTCTCTTCAAAATCGCCCAAATCGCCTCTAAAGCCGAGACCCAAAATGTGTGAAATGTTCTGAAATTTTTCTAACTTCTGATACACTTACTTACGGCGATTTTCGCTTCTGCGGAATATTTTCCGCTCCTATGCACCCGCATCCGCGACCAAAGGGTCGCTTCGGCGGTTCCGTGCCTAGCCGGCCATTTCCGCTCGCGAGCGAAAGGCCGCTAAGCGGGCCCGCTTCGCGAAGAAGCTTCCGCTCGCGGAAACATCCGCCTCGCGAACCATTGTCCGCTCGCGGTCTCGCCCGAGCGGTCAAATGTCCGCTTCTGCGGACCATGCCCCTTTTTCTCCCCTTCGCTTCTGCGATCATCGGCTCGCACCAGCGATGACGCTTCGGCGGAATGACTTCCGCTTCGCGTAACCAGCCGCTCTCGCGCACCTCGTCCGCTTCGCGCGACACGCTCCTACGTCCGAAATTCCGCAGGAGCGGAACAACAGAAGCAGGATCCCAACCCGCAATTTTTCCACAATTTTCTCCCGTTTAACCATCCGAAAACACCCCGAGGCCCCCGGGACCTCATCCAAACATACCAACACATCTTAATACCTTATTCGAACTTGCTCAAATCCTCAAAACACGTCTAACAACGTCAAAACCCATAATTCACATCGAATTCAAGCCTAAATTTCTTAAAACTTTCCGAATTGCACATTCGATCTAAAACCCGACCAACCGACGTCCGAATGACCTGAAAATTTGCGGACATATCCAAAATCACATAACGAAGCTACAGAAATTGTCGGAATTCCATTCCGACCCCCGGATCAAAATCTCACCTATCGTTCGGATTCGCCAACAAAATTTCAACCTTCGGCATTTCAAGCCTAATTGAGCTTCGGACCTCCAAAATACATTCCGAACGCGCTCCCAACCCCGAAATCACCTAACGGAGCTAATGGAACCATCGGATTTTCCGTTCCGAGATCGTCTTAACACTGTTCCGGCTACGGATCGTTTTCTAGCTTCAAAGCTCTTATTTAGGGACTAAGTGTCCCAAAATGCTCAAATTTTCAGAACCGACTCTCCCGGCAACCCACAATAACAGAAATGAACTTAGGGGAACCGTTAAATTAGGGATTGGGGCGTAATTTTCTAAAACGACCGGTCGGGTCGTTACATCTTCCCACACTTAAAGATTCGTTCGTCCTCGAACGAGCATAGAAAACATACCCGGAGTAGTGAAAAGATGAGGGTACTGGCTGCGCATATCCTGTTCGGTCTCCCAAGTCGCCTCCTCGACCGGCTGACCCCGCCACTGAACCTTTACCGAAACGATGTTCTTTGACCTTAGCTTTCTGACTTGCCTGTCTAGAATGGCTACTTGCTCCTCAACATAAGACAGATCCTTGTCTAGCTGAATGGAAGTGAAATCCATCACATGCGACGGGTCACCATGGTATCTCCGGAGCATGGAGACATGAAATACGGGGTGAACTCCGGCTAGGCCGGGAGGTAAGGCCAACTCATAAGCAACCTCCCCAACACGCCTCAAAATCTCAAAAGGGCCAATAAATCTAGGACTCGGCTTCCCTTTCTTTCCAAACCTCATAACGCCCTTCATGGGCGAGACTCGAAGCAGAACCCGCTCACCAACCATAAAAGCCACATCGCGAACCTTCTTGTCCGCATAACTCTTCTGTCTAGACTGGGCTGCACGAAGTCTGTCCTGAATCACCTTGACCTTGTCCATAGCCTCCTGAACCATATCAGTACCTAGCAACCTGGCCTCGCCCGGCTCAAACCAACCCACGGGAGACCCGCACCTCCTACCATATAGGGCCTCGTACGGTGCCATCTGAATACTAGACTGGTAGCTGTTGTTATAAGCAAACTCCGCCAGTGGCAAGAAGTGATCCCATGAACCTCCAAACTCAATCACGCACGCACGGAGCATATCCTCCAAAATCCGAATAGTGCGCTCGGACTGCCCATCAGTCTGGGGGTGAAATGCTGTGCTCAGCTCCACCCGAGTACCTAACTCCTGCTGTACAGCTCTCCAGAACCGTGAAGTGAACTGGGTGCCTCTATCTGAAATGATGGAAACTGGAATACCATGCAGCCGAACTATCTCCTTGATATAGATCTCCGCCGGTCGCTCCGATGAATAAGTAGTGCTCACCGGTATAAAATGGGCGGACTTGGTCAGCCGATCCACAATAACCCAAATGGAATCAAACTTCCTAACAGTCCGTGGAAGCCCAGATACAAAGTCCATGGTGATGCGCTCCCATTTCCACTCCGGAATCTCAATCCGCTGCATCAATCCACCCGGGCGCTGATGCTCATACTTCACCTGCTGGCAGTTGAGGCATCTAGAAACATAATCAACTATATCCCTCTTCATCCGCCTCCATCAGTAATGCTGTTTCAAGTCCTGATACATCTTCGCGGCACCCGGATGGATGGAATACCGCGAACTATGGGCCTCTGCTAGAATCAGCTCTCGAAGATCATCTACATTGGGCACACAGATACGCCCCCGCATCCTCATGACTCCATCATCCCCGATGGTAACATCTCGAGCATCATCACGCCGAACTCTATCCTGAAGGACAAGCAAATGAGGGTCGTCGAACTGACGCTCCCTGATGCGGTCAAATAGAGAAGACCGAGAAACCACACATGCCAGAATCCGGCTGGGCTCCGAAAGATCCAATCTAACAAACTGCCTGGCTAAAGCTTGAACATCCATCGCCATAGGCCTCTCTGAAGCTGGTAGATACGCCAAACTCCCCAAACTCTCTGCCCGACGACTCAAGGCATCGGCAACCACATTAGCCTTGCCCGGATGATGGAGAATAGTAATATCATAGTCCTTCAGTAGCTCCAACCATCTCCTCTGACGCATATTCAGGTCCTTCTGCTTAAGCAAGTGCTGCAAGCTCCGGTGATCAGTGTAGATCTCAGAAGGAACCCCATATAAATAATGACGCCAAATTTTCAAGGCGTGAACAATGGCAGATAGCTCCAAATCATGAACAGGGTAATTCTTCTCATGCACCTTCAGCTGTCTCGACGCGTAGGCAATCACCCTACCGTCCTGCATCAATACCGCACCGAGTCTAACTCGTGAGGCATCACAATATACAGTATAGGACCCCGAACCTGTAGGCAACATCAATATAGGGGCCGAAGTCAACGCTGTCTTGAGCTTCTGAAAGCTCGCCTCACACTCGTCTGTCCACCGAAAAGGGGCACCCTTTTGGGTCAATCTAGTCATAGGTGCTGCAATCGAAGAGAACCCCTCTACGAAACGACGGTAATAGCCCGCCAAACCAAGAAAACTACGAATCTCAGTAGCGGAGGAGGGTCTGGGCCAACTCTCTGCACGGCCTCCACCTTCCTTGGATCTACTCGAATACCATCACTCGACACCACGTGGCCCAAAAATGCCACAGAACTCAACCAAAATTCACATTTAGAGAACTTGGCATAAAGCTGCTTCTCCCTCAGGATCTGAAGCACTATCCTCAAATGCCGCTCGTGCTCTTCCCGGCTCCGAGAATATACTAGAATATCATCAATGAAGACAATCACGAACGAGTCCAGATAAGGCCTGAACACACTGTGCATCAAATGCATAAAGGCTGCTGGGGCATTAGTCGGCCCAAAAGACATCACGAGGAACTCATAGTGACCATACCGGGTCCTGAAGGCAGTCTTCGGGATATCTGGCTCCCAAATCTTCAGCTGGTGATACCCAGAGCGCAAATCAATTTTAGAAAACACATGTGCGCCCTGTAGCTGGTCAAATAAATCATCAATACGGGGCAAAGGATACCGGTTCTTCACTGTAACCTTGTTCAGCTGACGATAGTCAATACACATACGCATAGAACCGTCCTTTTTCTTCACAAACAATACAGGAGCACCCCAAGGCGAAACACCGGGTCGAATGAAACCCTTGTCCAATAACTCCTGTAATTGATCCTTCAACTCCTTTAACTCGGGAGGAGCCATACGGTACGGTGGAATAGAAATGGGCTGAGTGCCCGGCAACAAGTCAATAGCAAAGTCAATATCTCTGTCGGGCGGCATGCCCGAAAGATCAACTGGAAATACATCAGCAAAGTCACTTACCACATGAACAGAATCAATAGAGGGAGTGTCAACACTGACGTCCCGCACATAGGCTAGATAAGCAGCACATCCCTTCTCAACCATACGCTGAGCTTTGAGAAAAGAAATAACACGGCTAGGGGTGTGATCTATAGTACCACTCCACTCAATACGTGGAATGCCTGGCATAGCCAGCGTCACGGTCTTGGCGTGACAATCAAGAATAGCATAATGGGGCGACAACCGGTCCATGCCCAGAATAATATCAAAATCGACCATCCCGAGCAGCAATAGATCCGCTCTGGTCTCAAAATCACAAATGGTAACCAAACACGACCGATATACACGGTCCACAGCCAAAGAATCACCCACCGGAGTGGAAACATAAATGGGGCACTCAAAAAATCCCGAGGCACACCTAGATGAGAAGCAAAGTAAGAAGACACATATGAAAAAGTGGAACCAGTGTCGAATAGAACCGATGCCTCCCCGTGACTAACCAGAATAATACCTGTGATAATAGAGTCAGATGCAACAGCCGCAGTGCGATCAGGAATAGCATAGAATCTAGCCTGTCCCCCCTCTCGAGGGCGGCCTCTGGAACCCTGACCCCCGCCCCTGGCTGGCTGGGCAGGTAGAGTGGCAGCTGGAGCTGGAATGATAGCCTGCTGGCCCTGAGAACCATGCTGATGCTGTGATGACTGATGAGGGGCTCCTCTCCTGCGCCTGGGGCACTCCCTAACCAGGTGGCGAGTATCCCCGCACTCAAAACAAGCTCTGGGAGGACGCGGTGGCTGTGACTGACCGGCCTCACCCCCACTAGTCCGACCCCTGGACGGACCCCGCGCAGGAGGTGCACTGGAAACTGGGGGAGCATAATAAGGCTCCTGAGGTGCTGGAAGACCTGGAGTACTACCTGCTGCGGGCAATGCCGAGTGAACTGGTCGACCGGAATAACCCCTGCCAAAACGACCGGCTGATGAAGTGCGGGCACCAGAGAAATGACCCGACTCACGAGACCTCTTGGCCTCTCTCTCCCTCCGCTCTCTAGGGAGCATACTCTCGATCCTCTTGGCAATGCTAACTGCCTGCTGATAAGATATATCTGTCTCAAGCTCTCTGGCCATGCCGGATCGGATAGGCGGAACAAGGCCCTCAATAAATCTCCGCACTCGCTCCCGAACCGTGGCTACCAAAGCCGGTGCATGCTTGGCTAGGCGGGTGAAACTGATAGCATACTCCGATACTGACATGGAGCCCTGTCGCAACCGCTCAAACTCCGAGCGCCAAGAATCCCTAAGGCTCTGTGGAACAAACTCCCTCAAAAACAGATCTAAAAATTGCGTCCAAGTCAATGAAGCAGACTCCTCCGGACTATCCAACTCATACGTGCGCCACCAATCATAAGCGGCCCCACGAAACTGAAAGGCAGTGAAGGAAACCCCGCTGGCCTCCACAATCCCCATAGTACGAAGAATACGATGACACTCCTCTAGAAAACCCAATGCATCATCTGAAGCCAACCCACTAAACACTGGAGGGTCATATTTCTTGAACCTCTCCAATCTACGCTGCTCGTCCTCAGAGGCAGCTGGTCCACCTCCGGGCTGTGCTGGGGCAGCAGGAGGCATAACCAAAACATCTGGAACCTGTCCCACTGGCACACGCTGCTCCGGTGTAACGGCTGCGGGAGTCTGGGCCCCTCCCCCGGCCTGAGATGTAGCTGCAACAAGAGGAAGCAGTCCTGCCTGGGCTAAAGTGGTATACATACTCATGAACTGAGCCAGGGTCTCCTGTAGTGCTGGAGTAGTAGCAGCCGTAGCTCGGTGTACCAAGTGCTCGCGCTCCAACCTCGGTCTACCGGTGGCACCTCGGCGGCAGCGCGCGAGGGTGCCGTGGCTACACCTCGGCGCGTCCTCGTCCTCTACCTCGGCCCCGGCCTCTGACGGCAGCAACAGGGGGCGCGGGTACCTGATCATCGCGGTTAGCTCGTGTCCTCACCATCTGTGAGAGAATAGAAAGCAGTAGTTTAGATTTTTGATGCCAAAAATGTCGCACGACAAGGAATCCAAAAGAAATGAAGAGTTTCCTAAACAGTTACATAGCCCCTCGTAGATAAATACAGACGTCTCCGTATCGATCAGCGAGACTCTAAGTAACCGGTCTGTGTCCCGTGACTCCTATGAACCTAGAGCTCTGATACCAACTTGTCACGACCCTAGTTCACCAATTGTGAACATGTCGTGATGGCACCCGGTCCCCACGACTAGGTAAGCCTAACACGTTGCGGAATCTATAAGTTATAAATACTTAAATAAGAAACAACGGAAAATAACATAAAAGATATGTAATCCGTGCCGCTTGGCACATACATCCGTCACACAATAAATAAAACGCTACCAAGATCCGGAACCTCACGGTAACACAGACTAAAAGAGAAATACAACTGTGGCTCTATGTGTAAAGAGTATCTAACAACGAAATGAAGAAAAATGTCAACTAGTAATACTAGAATAGAAGGGAAGCCTCCGGATCCGCGGACGTAGGCAGATCATACCTCGAAGTCTCCCAGAAAGCTGCGGAATCACCTAGTACGAGCCTGCTCTGATGTACCTGGATCTGCACAACAAAAGTGTGCAGAAGAGTAGCATGAGTACACCACGGCGGTACTCAGTAAGTGCCAAGCCTAACCTCGATGGAGTAGTGACGAGGAAGGTCAGGGCCCTACTGAGAAACAATAATAATATAATGATAACAAATTAAACAGTTTAACAGATAATAACATTTATTTCCGAAATAACAACATTACGATGTTTACTGAAACTGTCTACAATCAAGCTAATAACAAGTAACCAACTCAAATAAACAAATCCAGGATCTGTGGGAATTGAACCCACAGTCCCATTCTCAGTACCTCTGGGTCTCCGGGAATCGAACCCGCGGCCCATGTCTCAATAATATCTCAATAACTCAGGATCTCCGGGAATCGAACCCGCAGTCCCTACCAATAAGTCAGGATCTCGGGAATCGAACCCGTAGTCCATATTTCAATAATCTCAGGATCTCGGGAATCGAACCCGTAGTCCACATTTCAATAATATCAGGATCTCGGGAATCGAACCCGTAGTCCACATTTCAATAATATCAGGATCTCGGGAATCGAACCCGTAGTCCACATTTCAATAATATCAGGATCTCGGGAATCGAACCCGTAGTCCACATTTCAATAATCTCAGGATCTCGGGAATCGAACCCGTAGTCCACATTTCAATAATATCAGGATCTCGGGAATCGAACCCGTAGTCCACATTTCAATAATCTCAGGATCTCGGGAATCGAACCCGTAGTCCACATTTCAATAATATCAGGATCTCGGGAATCGAACCCGTAGTCCATATTTCAATAATCTCAGGATCTCGGGAATCGAACCCGTAGTCCATAACCACAGCAAGTAAGGAAATACACAAAGAGAAGTATAATATGCCTAATGATAACTTCGCCGATGAACAGCGCCAGCGATTACCAAGAAAACTCAAGTAAGTCAATTAAGCAACTAGGCAGTTAGATTCTATCTAATCATGCTTTTCTAACTACTACCGGGTAGGAATATCGAATTTAACAACTAAAAACAGTAATATCACTCATTGAACATTTTGAGTAAAGTATGTGTTCAACAACCAGCGCATGTACACGCCCGTCACCTCGCGTACAAGGCATTTAAAGTATCACAATAATATCCTAGGGGTGAAAGTCCCCCACACGAAGTTAGACAAGCCACTTACCTCAATTCCGTACGAAACCGCTAAGAAATAACCCTCTTGCCGCGAATGCCGGCCTCCACAAGTGTAGAATCTGATCAAATACAGTAGAAATACAACAAATTAGGCCAATGGGACGACACCCAATCAATACAACTCGATTTACATCAAAATTCCCAAAGTTGTCAAAACCCGACTTTCGGCACGCTTGTCGAAAAATTACAAAAGTTACATATTCGGAATCCTCATCTCGATACGAGTCTAAGCATATCAATTTTACCAAATTCGGACTCCATTTGGCCATTCAAAACCTTGATTTTCTAAAGTTCAAGCCTAGGGCTAAATCCTCCATAAATTACCCCAAATTCCTCCATGTTCATGATATAATTGCATAATATTACCAATACTAATCATAGTTTAAGTCCATAGTTGATTACCTGATGATTTCCCTTGAATTTCTCTTCAAAATCGCCCAAATCGCCTCTAAAGCCGAGACCCAAAATGTGTGAAATGTTCTGAAATTTTTCTAACTTCTCATACACTTACTTACAGCGATTTTCGCTTCTGCGGAATATTTTCCGCTCCTACGAGCCCGTATCCGCGACCAAAGGGTCGCTTCAGCGGTTCCAGGCCTAGCCGGCCATTTCCGCTTCTGCGAGCGAAGGGCCGCTTAAGCGGGCCCGCTTCTGCGAAGAAGCTTCCGCTTCTGCGGAAACATCCGCCTCTGCGAACCATTGTCCGCTTCTGCGGTCTCGCCCAAGCGGTCAAATGTCCGCTTCTGCGGACCATGCCCCTTTTTCTCCCCTTCGCTTCTGCGATCACTGGCTCGCACCAGCGATGACGCTTCAGCGGAATGACTTCCGCTTCTGCGTAACCAGCCACTCCTGCGCACCTTGTCCGCTTCTGCGGACACGCTCCTGCGTCCAAAATTCCGCAGGAGCGGAAACAACAAAAGCAGGATCCCAACCTGCAATTTTTCCACAATTTTCTCCCGTTTAACCATCCGAAAACACCCCGAGGCCCCCGAGACCTTATCCAAACATACCAACACATCTTAATACCTTATTCGAACTTGCTCAAATCCTCAAAACAAATCTAACAACATCACAACCCATAATTCACATCGAATTCAAGCCTAAATTTCTTAAAACTTTCCGAATTGCACATTCGATCTAAAACCCGACCAAACGACGTCCGAATGACCTGAAAATTTGCGGACATATCCAAAATCACATAACGAAGCTACAGAAATTGTCGGAATTCCATTCCGACTCCCGGATCAAAATCTCACCTATCGTTCGGATTCGCCAAAATTTCAACCTTCGGCATTTCAAGCCTAATTGAGCTACGGACCTCCAAAATACATTCCGAACGCGCTCCCAACCCCGAAATCACCTAACGGAGCTAATGGAACCATCGGATTTTCCGTTCCGATATCGTCTTAACACTGTTCCGGCTACGGATCGTTTTCTAGCTTCAAAGCTCTTATTTAGGGACTAAGTGTCCCAAAATGCTCAAATTTTCAGAACCGACTCTCCCGGCAACCCACAATAACAGAAATGAACTTAGGGGAACCGTTAAATTAGGGATTGGGGCGTAATTTTCTAAAACGACCGGTCGGGTCGTTACATCAGTAGGTGAGAAGGTATTGCTGAAGGTTTCGCCTATGAAGGGCGTTAGGAGGTTTGGAAAGAAAGGAAAGTTGATCCCAAGGTTCAGTGGACCTTTTGAGGTGCTTAGGAAAGTTGGGGAGGTGGCCTATATGCTTGCTTTTCCACCCAATTTGTCGGGAGTTCACCCGGTATTCCATGTATCTATGCTCCGGAAGTATGTTGGAGCACGTCACATATGTTAGACTTCAGCATGATTCATTTAGATGAGGACTTGACCTATGATGTGGAGCCGGTAGCCATTTTGGGTCGACAGGTTCGTAAGCTGAGATCTAAGGACATAGCTTCAGTGAAAGTGGAGTGGATAGGTTGTCCCATGGAGGAAGCAACTTGGGAGACCGAACAGGAGATGCGGAGCAGATATCACACTTATTTGAGACTCCAGGTATGTTTCTTAACCCGCTCGCGGACGAGCGTTTGTGTAAGTTGGGGAGAATATAATGACCCGACTCGTCGTTACGGGAGTTATCGTCCCGTTTTCTTCATTTAACACTTCAATATACTTATTTATATGAGTCCTGAAAGTTAGAAGCAAATCGGAAGGAATTTAGATAGAAATGAGGTCATATGCCTCTTTATGAAAAGAATAGTTTGGAAAACTCAACCTAATGTTGACCGATGAGTTAGACAGCTCGGAATTATATTCTGATGATTCGACTAGTTTCGGGGGATCATTTATGACTTAGGGGAGCAATCGGAATCGAATTTGGAGGTCCGGTGTAGTTTTAGGCTTGAATTGGCTAAGGTTGAATTTTGGCAAAATCCGAACGGTAGGTGAGATTTTGATTCGAGACTCGGAATAAAATTCTAACAGTTGCAGTAGCTCCGTTAGATGATTTTGGATATGCGTGCAAAATTTCAGGTCATTTGGAGGTGTTTAGGTCGGGTTTTGGATTGAATGTTAGTTTCAGAAGTTTTGAAGAAACTTAGGCTTGAATCCATGTGAAAATGGTGATTTTGATGTTTACGATGGTGTTTTTATGTTACGAGCAAGTTTGAATGACGTAATGTGATGTATTGGTAGCTTTGGTTGAGGTCCCGGGGGTCTCGGGATCATTTCAGATGGCCAACGGGCAAGCTTTGATCATAAAATTGCAGCAATTGCAGTCATTGCGATCGCATAGAAGAGTCTGGAGGGTGTGAGAATATGTGCTTTGCGATCGCATAGCAAGGGGTGCGATCACATAGGATTATCACACTGTACATTGCGATCGCATACCCAGTGTTGCGATCGTAGAGAAGAAAAATCGAGGCCTGGGAGTTTGTTCTATGTGATCGCATAGAAGGAGGCGTCTGAACAGAAACAGATTTAATTAAAACCAGTCGCGACCCTTATCATTATTTCACTAATTTCACTTTGTTTAGAGAGGTTTTTGGGTGCTGTGAAGAGAGGAATCGACGGGGTAACATCGGAGGTAAGCTTCTTGACTCAAAAACACAATTATATGGTAGAATTAACATCAAACTTCATGAATTTGGGTAGAAATTGTGAAGAATTAGGACATAGGTTTTGAAAACGAAACTTTGACTTTTGAAAGGCCATTCGAACTCCGATTTCGATAAATTTTATATGCACGGACTCGTGGTGAGACGAGGAATCTGTTGGTATGAATTTCGGAATTTTTCAAGAAGCGAGCCCCGGGTCCGGGTTTTACCAACTTAGTGCATTAATGCGTATTTTGTGTAAATTGAATTGGGTTATGATTCTTTGACCCGTATTTGATATAATTGTTGTGGTTTGATTAGATTCTACACACGAGGTGGCGAATTCAAAAGGAAAAGGTATCGCGGACGAGTCTACGGCCGGCTAGAGGTGAGTAGTTTGTGTATATAGTAGCTTGAGGGTTCGAAACCCCGACTTAGCATATTGTGACGCTAGTAGGGCGTGGCTCGCACCCCGTGGCAGGTGCGAGATTGATTGTGACTTGGGATTGAGACTTAGTCCATCCCGAATGAGAATGACATGATATATGTGATTGAAACACACTGTGTTTGATATATTTGTGGGCTGTAAGCCATGTTTGGGGCCTTGTGCCGACCTGTAGTATCCCTAGGGGATAATTATATATGTGATAGCTACACTTGCTTAATCACTAATCTCAGTCCTGGTTTGAAATCACCATATTGAAATGCTAAGTCACCTGTTTTGGAAAATTAAATAAGAATTAAAGTATTTTGTTATAATTAATGAACTGGAACCTGGAATTAAGTAAATTGAACTGTTTTGTGACTCATATGCATGTTGTGGACTGAGGATGGATCGGGCTGCACGCCGCAGCAGTTGATATGAGGATCGGGCTGCACGCCGCATCAGTATTGCGCTTGGGCTGTAGGAGCCCCTCCGGAGTCTGTACACACCCCTAGTGAGCGTCGTCGGCGTTAAATGGATCGGGCTACAGGCCGTAGCGATCATGTGCATTGCATTGCATCTTTATATGTTGAATTATCTGTGATAATTGTGATGTTCTGTAGTCGCTAGTTCGTAGAAGGAATCGGACTGTAGTTTAGCTTCATTATGTGGTATTCCGTGGATTTCTTACTTTCAGCTATCTGTATATATTTATTGTTCACTGAGTATTTAGTACTCACCCCTACTCCCTGCATATTTTTGTGCAGATTCAGGTACTTAGGAGAGGTAGATGAGGACTCCAGCTTTTATAGAGTCATATCGAGTTGCTGAGGTAGCTGCTGACGTTCGCAGAACCTAGCTTCTCATCTCTTTTCAGTTATTACTTTATGTTCAGACTTGAGTATTTCATATAGTATTCTCTATTACTATTCGGTTTTGTTTAGAGGCTCTAGACTTGTGACTCCAGATCTTTGGGAGTGTTAGTTGTTTTCGCACTTCCAGTATTTGTTCTTATTATTATTATTGGAGTTTCTTTGACTCGAGTTGTCCATTTGGGACTAATATTTATCTACGAAAGAAATTATTGGTCTGGCTGGCCTAGCTTAATTGTTAGGCGCCATCACGACCGGATTTGGTTCGTGACTTTGTTCAACTTTACAGTTTATACAGGATGGATCAAGTCACAATTCCCTCGGTGCACGCCCACACGGTCGTCACCTAGTATATGCATCACCTCCAAAATAGTCACAAGATGAAAAATTCGGGGCTTGATACCCTCAGGACCAAATTTGCAACTATTACTTACCTCAATCCGAGCAAATCCCTACTCCGTAATGACCTTGCCTCTCGAATCGGCCTCCGAACATCCCGAATCTCGCCATAAGTGGTACAATACCATTAATATATTCTAAGGAAATCAATTCCATAAGAAAAACTACTAAATTAGACTGAAAATCCAAAATTGGCTCAAACCCGGCCCCGTCCCAAGTTTTGGAATCTGGCAAAAGTCACTAAAACCAAAAGCCCATTCACTCATGAGTCCAACCATAACAAATTTACACAAATCCGACAATAAAACCTCTTCAAAACCTCAAAATTCCATCTCAAGAACTCTTCCACTTTTCTCCCAATTTTTTTTATCCCCAAAGCACAATTTAGATAATAGAAATCAAGATATAATCATGTAATTTAACCAAAATCAAGCGAAGAACAGTTACCCCAGTCAACTCCTTGAAAATTCCTTCAAAAATCATCCAAATTTGTGGTCTCTAGCTCAAATATAAAAAATGGATTCAGACCTTCGATTTTGGAATTTAATACTCTCAGCCCAGAGTTTTTCTTCGCGAACGCGGAAGTACCCTTACATTCGCAGCGCACAAGCTGCCTCTGACTAGAAACCCTTCTATGCGAGCGCGACCTACCTCTCGCGAACGCGAAGCTTTGTAGAACCTTCTTATCGCGAACGCGATATCACCCTCACGAATGCGTAGGCCAAATGAATGGGGTCCTCAATTGCCTCTTCCCCTCTTCGCGAACGCGATACTCATCCCGCGTCCACGATCACACTACTCTTAAACCTTAGCGATCGCATCCCATAGTTCACGAATGTGAAGAACAATTATTCCTCAATCTCTTGATACTCTTCGCGAACGCGAGACCTGCCTCGCCAACGCGTAAGAGGAAACCAGCAACATCAAAAATCAACTGATCATCTATCTCCCAATGGCCATAATTGGTCCATTAACCACCCGAAAATCATCCGAGCCCCTCAGGACCTCAATCATACGTACCAACACGTCCCATAACTTGACACAAACTTAGCTGAACCTTCGAATCACTCAAAATAACTTCAAAATCACCAAATTACCCCCAAATTCAAGCCTTGGAACTTCTAAACTTCCAAATTTTACAAACGATGCTGAAACCTACCAAATCATGTCTGAATAATCTCAAATTTTGCACACAAGTAAGAAATGATACCACGAACCTATTTCACCTTCCAGAAATCCAATCTGACCCCGATATCAAAATTTTCACTCCCGACAAAAATCGCCAAAATTCTAACATCCGCCAATTCAAACCTAATTCTATAACAGACCTCTAAATCACATTCCGGACGCGCTCGTAAGTCCAAAATCACATAGCGGAACCGTCAAAATTCAAATTCGTTATCGTTTACACATAAGTAACGTCCGATCAACTTTTCTAACCTAAGCGTCCAAATAAGAGACTATGTCTCAATACACTCAGAAACCCCTCCGGACCCGAACTAACTAACTCGATATATAATAATATAGCTATAGAATACAAAAAAAAAACAGGAAATGAGGGAACGGGGCTATAACTCTCGAAACGACCGGCCAATCGTTACAAAAATAACTTCTTTATCTTTTCGGTATGAAAGTTCCTTTATCAACTTTTCCAACTTAAATAATACGTTTGGCGGGTTTTCACCTCCGCTAGCGGTCAGCATAATGTATTCCGTCATTAACATAAACTATAAGCAGAATCTAAAGAGAACCAGGGAGAAAACCATGAAATTAGTGCGAGGAGGCATGCTAGTTTTGTTGTAGAAAATTTGGTAGTGTTGATTCAGTCAGTGTGGAATGCATAACTGTAGTGAATTCAGATCGCGATTAAACAAAATGTGCAAATATTTATATATGTTGGTTAAATCCTGGCTAAGTTCCTGGCTATTACTTTGATTGTGGTCAATATGACAACTTAGATTGATCAGCGTTCTCTGCCACAGCGAGTGGAAAATGGGGGGGCGGGTCAGATATAGTCAAGTCGAATATGGTAATGAAAAAACGGATCAATTATCCGACCCGATTCATATTTAATACGGGTAAAAAAGGTTAATAGATAATATGGGATGACTTCTCATATATGATCACTTTTTGGAGAATTGTTAGTTTTTCTAACTTGAAGAATTTGAGGTTTTACAAATATAAAAGTTAGACCCATTGATTATTCATTTATTACTCATTGGTTATACATTTCAATTTTCTAAATGGATAATATGGTTTTTATCCATATTTGACCCATTTTTAAAAAGTTCATTAACCAACCTATTTTTTAATGGATAATATGGGTTGGTAACTGTTTTCTTTAAACCATTTTGCCATCCATATCTGCCACTAAGACCTAGGTAAATGCACTCGCTATTTGAATCCTCGTTCTCTGCCACCAGGACTTAGGTGGATGCAATGGCCATTTGAATCCTCGATATCCCTTCGCTGTAAAAATAGCACGGTATAGCCAGTTTTCGGACTGGTAATTCAAAAATAGTCAGCATTTATGAAGTCAATGAAAAATAGCCATAATTTTGTTGCAACAGCTAGAGACCGGTCCAACATAATATACTGGAGTTCGGCGCACTTGTGTATGAATTTCAGCATATTATGTTGGACCGGTATACTTTTGCCAGAGACTGGAGCACCGGTGCTCCAAACTCCAGAATATTGTATTGGACAATTATACTTGTTGGAACTCCAGTATATTATGATGGAGTTCCAGTGTACTTATGCTGGAACTCCATCATATTATGCTGAAGTGCCAGCATAATTATCCTAGAACTCCGGTATAATGTGCTGGGGTTCAAGCATACTTATGCTGGAACTCCAGCATAATATACTGGCGTATTTTTTGGATTTTGAACAGTATTTTTTGCTAAGATTTATCTTTACATAAAAAGTGGCTAAATTTTGATTACTTTTGAAACTGGATTATTTTTGAACGACCAGTTATAAATCTGACTATTTTTAAAAAAATTCCCCATTCGCTCCATTTACAACCCTTCTAATTCAAAAAAACAAATGCCTAGAGACTAAGTTAAATTAAAACCTCAACTTTCACCTTTTTTTTCTCGCTATATATATATATATATATATATATATATATATATATATATATATCCATCGACTAGTTTTAGTTTAAGAAATTAGGTGGATGATTATTTTGGTTACTTCTTCTTTTTTTCTTTAATAAAAATTGAATTAACTTAAGATAGAAATTATAAATAAAAAAAAAACTTCATAATTGGTCTATCGGAATCACATATACGTTAGATGATATGTGTCAATGATGTTTACTAGTCTAACATCTTCTCCATAGAGGCCTGCCCTTCAAATTCACACCAAGCTTGGGGTTTAATTAGGACATTGTCATTGCTCTGTAAATTACACTAAGACGTAAGTAAAGCCAGTCGGATTCCTAATCAGAGATACAGTTAGCTGGCTATTAGCTGGACCAGTGATTCATGAACTGGCCACACCATAACTTTCTTTCCCGTATCCGAACCAATTCTCAGACACCACGACTATTCTATCAAACACTTACAATTTTCTACCAAACACATGTACCGAGGCCAAGCAGCAGCGGTGGCAAGATTTTCGCTAGCAGTTCAAAAAAGAAAAGTTAAAATTTCTGTTGTAACTAGTGGGAATTAACAAACGACCTTATAATGATTTGAACCCCTTAATCTTGAATACTTGATTGTTCTTTGTCTGAAATTTGTAGAGAAATTTGCAGCGTTTGATCCATGAACTGTTTCTTGCTTCTTGTTATAATTTCTGGTGTCTTTTCTTAGTTATGAAGACCCTTTTTTCTAATTGTTGGAAGGGAAGAGTTATGATAAGAACAAACTCTTTTCGACCAATCAAATTGCAGTGTGATAAGGTCAGATTTGATTTGCCAGAACATGTCACTTACACACATGTCACAGATTCATTGACCTTTTAATGTGGTTTGACATGCCTTGTCATTTTGACATGTGGCATGAGCCTATTGGCTCTTCCGTTTGACTTGAGTGCCACGTCATTTGACTCGTGGCACCGAACTCGGCCTCTAGGAAGATGACATCTTGGGCTTAATAAAGTGGGCTCATCACTTAGCCCAAAAGATTAGACTTCTTTATTTAAGGGAAATTTTCATAAAGCATTATCTTCTAGTAGTAATTAGTCATCTATAGATACCATTTGCTATATTACGGATTATAAATACCTTTTATGTGGTTATAAGATGTATTTGATATATTAAAGCTATTGTATTTATGAATACAATAGCAAAAATAGGCGTGAATAAGGGAAGTCCTATTAGTACACTATATTTGTAAAATAATTCTAGAAATATAAATAAATACAAACAAAAATATGCATAAACAGAAATGAAAGAACCAATTCGAGCCCACTGAATTCACACTGTTTCCTTAAGGAATTTAATCCCCTCCTAGTACCCAAGGTTATGGATTATTTCCTCCCAGGATAGAACGAATTACACACTGGTGTAGTGGTACTTCAAACCCGAGTGTTTCAGCGAACACAAAGTTCGGTAGCAAATCACACTTACTTTTTGCTTTCTTTGTAGTGAAAAAATGTAGAAGAAAGGAGGAGAAACTCAGAAAATTCGTAGTGAAATTCTGAGCAGAATAGTGTTGTATTTATACCCAAAAGTTGGGCTGAAATCTGAAGAGCCTCTTCAGAATGGTTGTTTCTGCAAAACTGCCACAACATAAATGTCATTGCATAAATGGCTATTTACTCAATAATAAAGAGGAAAAATAAATAGGGCAATTGAAGAGGGTAGTTACTTTTCAATTATCAAAACAGAAAAACGGATTGGATTTAATATTTTCTCAGACACCACGACTATTCTATCAAACACTTGCAATTTTCTACCAACACATGTACTGAGGCCAAGCAGTGGTGGTGGCAAGATTTTCGCTAGGAGTTCAAAAAAGAAATGTTAATTTTTCTGTTGTAACTAGTGGGAATTAACCAACGACCTTATAAAGGTTTGAACCCCTTAATCTTGAATACTTCATTGTTCTTCGTCTAAAATTTGTAGAGAAATTTGCAGCGTTTGATCCATGAACTGTCTCTTGCTTTTTGTTATAATTTATGGTGTCTTTTCTCAGTTATGAAGACCCTTTTTTCTAATTGTTGTAAGGGAAGAGTTATGACAAGAACAAACTATTTCCGACCAATCAAATTGAAGTGTGATAAGGTCAGATTTTATTTGCCAAAACATGTCACTTACACACATGTCACAGATTCATTGACCTTTTAATGTGGCTTGACATGCCTTGTCATTTTGACATGTAGCATGAGCCTATTGGCTCTTCCGTTTGACTTGAGTGCCACGTCATTTGACTCGTGGCACCGAATTGGCCTCTAGGAAGATGACATCTTGGGCTTAATAAAGTGGGCTCATCACTTAGCCCAAAAGATTAGACTTCTTTATTTAAGGGAAATTTTCATAAAGCATTATCTTTTAGTAGTAATTGGTCATCTATAGATACCATTTGCTATATTACGGATTATAAATACCTTTTATGTGGTTATAAGATATACTAAAGCTATTGTATTTATGAATAGAGTAGCAAAAATAGGCGTGAATAAGGGAAGTCTTGTTAGTACACTATATTTGTAAAATAATTCTAGAAATATAAATAAATACAAACAAAAATGTGCATAAAAAGAAATGAAGAAACCAATTCGAGCCCACCAAATTCACAGTGTTTCCTTAAGGAATTTAATCCCCTCCTAGTACCAAAGGTTATAGATTATTTCCTCTCTGGATAGAATGAATTACACACTGGTGTAGTGGTACTTCAAACCGCAGTGTTTCAGCGAACACAAAGTTCGGTGGCAAATCACACTTATTTTTTGCTTTTTTGTAGTGAAAATATTCAGAAGAAAGGAGGAGAAACTCAGAAAATTCGTAGTGAAATTCTAAGCAGAATAGTTTTGTATTTATACCCAAAAGTTGGGCTGAAATCTGAAGAGCCTCTTCAGAATGGCTATTTCTACAAAACTGCCACAACATAAATGCCATTGCACAAATGGCTATTTACTCAATAATAAAGAGGAAAAATAAAAAGGGAAATTGAAGAGGGTAGTTACTTTTCTGTTACCAAAATAGAAAAACGGATTGGATTTAATATTAATATTATGTTATTAAAATAAATATTTAATAACATTTCTGTTAATATTTTACTATTAACAAAAAAATTTGGTCCAAAAAATTAATCAATCGATCGATCATTTGACCAAATCTAAATTCAAATCTGAATCCGAATCTGAAGCTGAAGTCGAAGTCGAAGCTGTAGCCATAGCCGTAGCAGAAGCCGAGCCGAGCGACGACAACGACGACGGCGCGAGGCTTGCTTTCTTCTCAACTCTTTAAGAGCTAGAAGAAGAGAAATTGCTTATATACCCATAAAAAACCTCTTCCTCTTCCAATATGGCACAATGTCATTTTACCAAGGAGGGGGAACTTAAAATTTCACTCAAAATTTCATTTCCCTCCATTTCCCATTCACCCTCTTTTAAATATTTAATATATTAATTAAATATTAAACTCAACATTCCCCCACATGAATGGGAAATGGCTATATCACGGAAGTATGCATGAAAAACTGCGTGATTCGCAAGTAAGGATTATTTGCATCTGGATAAGTAGATTTCCCTTTGAATTTTTCGTAGTGAGCTTATGTCGGATATATTCGATCAATTGGTAGATTTGATAGCTTTGAACCGTCGAACTTTGGTGTATACCTAGACAATCACAAGTCACACAACCAACCCTTAACTGTCTTTGGTTCTCATTATTGTGTTCGTTTCAGCCATGAACACCGTCTAGTTTCATAAGTGCGTAGATAACTGGCCGTACAATATTCTCCTTGAAGCGGCTAACACTTCAGATATACCCCGTATCAAATTTTGAAATCATTAAAATGCCTTATTACTTTATCCTTGGTACTGAACATTATCTTATACGAGAATGGACCAAAGGTTTATTTGACAATGTTTAACCGTTATTAATGACTTTATTTGATCTCCTTGAACCTAGATCTTGGGATCTCCAGTCTTCTAGGTAGAGTTACCGCCACTATGACTTGTTCTCGGTCACAGTCCCATTCCCCTTGATGATTTCTCAACTACATCTCTAATTAGGCCTTTTGTAAGTGGATCCGCCACATTATGTGATGAACCGGCTCGTCATCATGTGAGTTATCACCTCGTTATCCCCGTTAAATGCTTGTTAATGTTTCAATGTCCATGTTTGGCGAGTTTGAGTCAATTCGGGTTGAGTTTAGTTGGAAATGAGACAAATAGTCTCTTAGAAGAAGGAATAGTTAAGAAAGGTCAGCTGTATGTTGACCCGTGAGTTAGGGAGCTCGGAATCGAATTCTGATGATTCGGTCAGCTCCGGAAGCTCATTTATGAGCTAGGAAAGCGATCGGAAGTGAATTTGGAGGTCCGGAGTAGATTTAGGCTTGAATTGGCTAAAGTTGAGTTTTGGCGATATCCGATCGATAGGCGAGATTTTGATCCGGGAGTCGAAATGGAATTCCATCAGTTGCAGTAGCTCCGTTAGGTGATTTTGGATGTGCCTGCAAAATTTCAGGTCATTCGGAGGTCGTTTGGTCGGATTTTTTATCGAAGGTCGGTTTCGGAAGTTTGAATGAAAACTTAAGCTTGAATTTGTTGAAAATAGACGATTTAGATGTTAACGATAGAGTTTTGATGATTGGAACAAGTTCGAATAAGGTTATGGAGTATGTTGGTGGTTTCCGTTGGGGTCCCGGGGGCCTCGGGGTGAATCCGGACCATCAATCGGGCACTTTTGAACATGGAAAACCTGCAGAAAATTGCAGGTCAGTGCAGCAGGAATTAAGCCTTCGCGTTCGCGTGAAGGCAGCCGCGTTCGTGAAGGCCAAGGGAGCTAAAGCAACGCGTTCGCGTGAGGAAGGGTCGCGTTCGCGTAGCTCGGAAATGTTAGGCCTCGCGTTCGCGTGAGGAGAGACGCGAACGCGTAGAAGAAAATCCGGGCGATTGGAAATTTGTGCTTCGCCAACGCGTGATAGGGCGTCGCTTTCACGATGGGTGAATCGAGCGAGCATCGCGTTCGCGTGAGGGGTATCGCGAACGCGTAGAACAAATTCCCCAGGCAGTGAAGTTAAAACCAGAACATTTCATATACGGGTTTCATTTCATAAACCCCCATTGTTGAGCTCTAGAGTGAGAAAGTGACGGGAATTGCTGGGAGATCATCGGGATATTGTCGGAGGTAAGTTTTGTGGTTTAATTACGCGCTTTTATCATGGAATCATTGATTATTTCTATGAAAATGGAATATTAAAGGTGGATTTAAGCCTAGGCCTAAAATTGTAGAAAAATACCGATTTGAGTGGGCAAATGGAGTCCGACTTTGGTAAATTTTATATGCCTAGACTCGTATTGAGACGAGGGTTCCGAATACGTAATTTTTATAATTTTTCGAGAAGCGCACCAAAAGTCGGGTTTTGACAACTTTGTGGGTTTTGATGCAATTTGGGTTATTTCATATGGGTTGCGTGAATTGAGCATATATTGATGTACTATCATTGATTTTGAGCAGACTTGGCATCCGAGGAGATTGATTGGTGAGGCAAACGCAAGGCGGACTAAGGTTTCTACCGGTTCGAGGTGAGTGGTGGTAGTAAATGATGTACTGAGGGTTTGAAACCCCGTTCTTGCGCTTTACAGTGCTATGTTGAGATGAGACACGCGTCATGTGACGGGCGTGGTGGCAATATGATTTGGGGACTGAACTTGGTCCTTCCCGACTGATAATGTATGGTGTAATATGACTGTGACTAAGATTTTAACTGTGTAATTGGGCTAGTAGCCATGTTTGGGGCCTTGTGCCGATCTGTAGAGTAATAGGGGAGCCAGTAGAGCTAAACGGCCATTATATCTGTTACACCCTATTTTAACACGAATCAAATTAGAGTATAACATATTGGTGATTCCCAAAATTAATTATTAACGAAAGAGTCGCCACCCAATTATTTTAAAGGTGAATTAGGACACCTATTTCAACTAGTAAAGTTAAACTTCGTTGAAGTCTATTAAATGTGAGAGATTCTAAGGTAAGGGTTCAAATTAACTTAAGGGGAAGGTATGAGGCACCCCTCAAGATCCGCATAAGATGCAGTTACCTTCGGACTTAGTGTAATCTAACTAAAGCTTTGTAAGACCACTAGGCTATAATAGTAAAATATTTCACCAAAATATGTACATCAATGAAAACTCAAAATTTTGTTTGAAAAAAATTTTAAACTCCAAAGGACACTGAACCAAAATGGGTAAAGGCTTAAAAAGACGTCACTTTCTCCAAAAAGATGAAACTTGAAATTAATAAAGTTTACAAAGCCAAATGTGTTTCTTCCTATTCGTTTGAAGATAGGCAAAGCATTGTATTAATTTAAAGGACAATCAATTCTAGCATGATAAGAAAATACTTGGTAGGAAAATTTTTAATTGGACTAAAACTAAGACCAACCCATATTGACTTATTTATTGTTCAATTTAACGGATTTCCTATGCACTGCTAGAATGTTAGGTGTTAGTAGAATTACTACTTTGATTTTTAACTATATCCATTACCTTGGCATGTTCATGAGAGAATTAAATTAAAAAAAATAATAGTAAATAAAATATATGTAACAAGAAAGCAGAAGCAAAATAACGGTGATAATCCATTCTCTTTCCAGGGAGGCCAAAATTAACTTTGCCATTTCTTGTTTCTATCCGACACTAACAATTAAGTCTATGACAGAGAAATATAGTAGAGGAAATGCAGCGATGGCGACTTCATGGCGACAATGAGTCTCGTGTTGAGACTCAGAATGTTGCTCCAAAGTGTACATGTAAATAAGATAAGAAGAAAAATAGAGATTAGAATGAGAAGTCTGAATCTTAACATCAAAATACAAAGAAAGTTTAAACAGAACACCACTCTTCAATGGCTGAAACAGAGATGACTATCCTAGTTAATACTTATTAGGCGTATACAATTAGTAAGGTCATAGGTCCAAAATTCTTTCAAGAAATGAAGAGAAAAGTACTTTTCAAGGATTTCATACAATCTTTCACCGTCAAATATCAAAGGGAAGCTTTAACAGCAAATTCATATACGAGTCTTTACAACTAAATGACTAAAACTAACGAGAATTAGAGTTTTAGGACAAGCTATTCTAAAACATAAATTACTAAACAAGTTTATGCTTAAACAATTATGTTGAACATCTCTTTGTAAAATATACTTTTTTTTATAAAGTAGATATAGAAAATTTTTAATCTATTACACCACCGACTAACTAATATCTTAAGTGCACTGTCTCTGACATAACATAGGCTTAAACCATGATTTTATATCTGTTCTTTAGATTGAAGTAATATATCTAGCATAGTCCATAGAGAAACTTTAAAAGAGTCATAGGCATGCATAATATCCAACAGTGTATAAACACAGAAGAACACACTCATATATCACCGATTTGGACATTGATGTTTACTTAAATTATTTCACCAATTAACAGTGTTAAAAAAAATAAAAATAAAAAAAAGCATTTCCTATGACACGTATTAGATTCAAAGTGCCTTTCACAAAATAATTAGATTCACAATCCTAATAAGCATGCTTTTCAAAATATATCTATATTAGCGTTTTATACACCATATCTTAATACCGAAAGTTTACACTTTCATCCTACCATATTTAAGTAATAAATTGGAGAGTCATTCCTAAAATATGATTTTTAAATAAAATCCTAATATAGAACTTTTGCAAAATACATGTTCAAATCAAGATCTTAATGATATAGAAAATACATTTTAAGTTAACCAATTTTCTACAACAATCCAAATGAAGAACCTACAATATGATTTTTATGTAGAGAAACAAACTAAATCATACATTTTAGACATAAACCGAACACTTACTCCTGATATAAAGAAAAAAAATGAGTTGGTAGAGGAGATTTTAAACTTACTGACCTTTCTAGAGGCAGTGAACTAGAACTTTGAGATTTCAGGTCTACTCCCTCCACGTAACAAGATCGACACTCTATTTTCAGCAAACCAAATATGACCGAGATTACAAAGAAGAAGAGAGTTACTTGTTGATTCGATTTTTCGTGTTCTAGCTATTTTCCCCCCGAATCCCCAAAGATGATCCTTCGGCTTGAAAGTTGAGGAGTATTTATAGGAGAAAAACTAGGGTTTTAGAAGCGGGAATTGAATGATCCGTTTGAAATTCAAAATTGCTCTTTCAAGATCCGTCCAAACTGTGACAGAAAGAAGATCAATAAAATTGTCCTCTTGCTTCAGAGAAAATAGCGATTTGGTCAACTTTGATACCAAAGTTTTCGGCTTTTCATTTAATATGCAAGAGAAATAATGAAGACTTTGATGAAAATGGTGAAACCATTCTGATTTCATGGTGAAAACGAGTTGGAATTTTGTCCAAGAGAGGAAAGGGGTGGCGGCTGGATACAGAGATGGAGATTTCAAAACCCTAGCAAGGATGAATACTATTAGTTCCAAGTCTTCAAAAAGGGGAATAGTTGGATCATTTTAATTTTGATCCTACAGCTAACATAAGAGCTTTTAGAGGGTTCCTTTAGATGGGCTAGGCAGATTGGGCTTCAGTTGGGGTTTTCAAAAAAATGATAGATTTATTTGGGACCATTAGTCTTCAAAAAAAGAATTTGACTACTTGGGCTAATTATTTTGGCAGATTTGGGCTCGTCTTAAAGATGGATATCCTATTGAGCCTAATTTGATGGCATTTTCTTTCTTCTTATTAATTTTCTTTTGAGCTTCCTTTGTCTTGATAATTTGGAGATAAAAATAATATGGTAGATATTTAGATTATTCAAGTAGTTAGTTTATATAAATAAAATATAATATTTAGTATTAATGATAATATTAATAACAATAATAATGGTACTAATAGTAACTACCACTACTACTAATACTACTACTAACAGTAATAATAATAATAATAATCATAATAATAATAATAATAATAATAATAATAATAATAATAATAATAATAATAATTTGTAATAATATTGTTAATAGTGATATTAATCCTAAAAGTAAAACAACTATAATAATGGTATTAATAATCATAAAAATAAATAATAATACACTATTAGAGCATTAATGATCAGAAAGCGCAAGAAAATTAAATAGAAAAAAGGCGGGACAAAATTGGATGTCAACAATATCTTGCTGGATACATACACTCAGTCGCAGTTATAGCTGTATAGCATATCATGAGCATGTACTAGGTGTGTACCTTGAGAGAGACTATCTAGGGTGGAATTCTCTGTTTTAGCTGGGTGGGCCTGAGAGGCCAAGTCTATACCAACTGAGATAGGGTCAAGGACCCAGTATGAGATGTTATATTGGGCCTGAGAGGCCAAGTCTATACCGACTTAGATAGGGTCGAGGACCCACTATGAGATATTATATATATACCTATATTGGATCGGGTTGCACGCCGCAGCAGTATATACATTGGATCGGGCTGCACGCCGCAGCAGTATATATATTGGATCGGACTGCACGCCGCAGTGATGTACATGTAATATACATGAAGGACGGACTGCACGTCGCAGTATTATTGCGCTTGGGCTGTAGGAGCCCCTTCGAAGTCTGAGTCTGCACACATTCTCAGTGAGCGCTGGTGTATATTATAGGATCGGGCTGCACGCCGCAGCAGTATAGTTATATATATATATATATATATATATATATATATATATATATATATATATATATGGATCGGACTGCACCCCGCAGTAATATATGTGTGGATCGGGCTGCACGCCGCAACATCATAGCGCTTGGGCCTAGGGAGCCCCTCCGAAGTCTGTATACACCCCCAGTGAGCGCCGTCGACGTTAAATGGAGCGGGCTGCGCGCCGCTGCGGTATATGTATTGGAGCGGGATGCACGCCGCAACATTATACTTATTTATATCCTTATACATACTTAATACTTATACATGTAGACATATGTATTTATCTCCATATATTGAGATGGTTGTACACCGAAGTGGTACAAGTGAGAGTTTGGTCAGTGTTGGACCTTGTAGAGATAGATGTGGATTGGAGATCAGAGTACTTACTATAGTGATGACTTACCTGTGGGGGTTTGCCTTAGAACTGTTTAGTGATAGTACAAGAGTTCTTATTTTCAGTTATTGTTTATTATTATTACTCACTGAGTTGAAATATACTCACCCCACTCCCCTGCACTTTTGTACAGATTCACAGGTGCCCAAGAGTAGTTGAGTCGCCGTAGGAGCTTGCTCATACCCACTTTGCGGAGACTACGAGGTAGCTGCCGGCGTCCGCAGAACCTGTTTTTCTCCTTCCTTACCATTTTGTTATTTTCATCTTGCTTAGACTTGATTGTGTTAGGATGTTTACTCTGTAGAGGCTCAGACTCGTGACTCCATGATTTTGTTGGGACCGCATTTTGTATGTTTCTACTATTACGTTTATTATTTGATATGATCACTTGTTGTTTAAGTTTGACCTGATTAATTAGAATTAATAATTGGCTGGTTTAAGGGATAGTATGGTCGGGCTTGCCTAGCATGGTGTTAGGGGCCATCACGACCGGAGTTTTGGGGTCGTGACAAGTTGGTATCAGAGCCTAGGTTAACATGTCTCGTAAGTCATGAGCCGGTTGGTAGAGTCTCGTGGATCGGTACGGGGACGCCTGTACTTATCCTCGGGAGGCTGCAAACCTTTAGGAAAGTTTCAAATTCTTGGAATTCTAATCGTGCGTGTTTGATTCAGCTTGAAATGTAATTCTTGAAATTCCTACTGCACATTGATGCGCGCACTCGAGTGCTTAGTGATAAATTTGCCTTTATGGCTTATGATCCCCCAATCGAGGGACGAGATATAATCTCTATGAGTTCGGGTGGGCTAGTCTGGAGGACTTGAGCCGTATCCTTGTCTATGGCTTGAGCACAAAGGTGCTAATATCGCGAGCAGGTATTATGAAGTTCATACGATCGATATTGATCTTAATTGCGAAAATGGCAGTTTGATAATGGGAGAGCTGTAAGGTATTCAGTTCTTGTTGTGATTTGATATGTAGCCCTAGCTATGGGCGTGAGAAATATGTTCATTGCCTCTTAGTGGAAATGTAAAGTGCACTACGTGTGGTAGTATGAGTTCAAACTCAAGAAAACTGAATTGGTTGTGCTATGAGTATTATGGTGAAAGGTATATGACATATGTTATGATTTGAGTAGGTGCAGCGCATGTTCATGTACTAACTTTGATGATATAATTCGTGTTGTAATGAGATTTATGTTGTGGATATGCATTATGATGTTTTGTCGAGTTGCCGATGTATTGTTAGGATGGTTTTGGTGATTCTATGGCAGGTGGATAGGCCAAATTACAAAGGAAACCCTGTTCAAAGTTTTGGAAAAATTTGGGACTTAGAAAAGATTTTGTCACCTAAAGAATGGGCTTAGTTGTTTTGTGTGAATAAATACAAGAATTGCAAAAGAGTTAAGATTTCTGATGATTCGAGTCTCCGCCGAAGCTTGGAAATGACTTGAGTTTAATCTCACTGTAACATTGGGGCATCATTTGAGTAATAATGCTATGAGTGGCTAAAAGTGCTTTGACGTATGGCTCCAAGCCAAGTTGGGGAGGTTGTTATTGATTAACTGATTGCACTATTGTGTGCTGTGTTGGTTCTGTCTCTAAGTATGTTGGGAAAAATTCAGATAAAGGTTATGGTGCTTCGTAGATGTGAAGAGATACTAGGGTGTTTTGAACTGATGTTAGTAAAGATGTTCGGTGCATAGAAAAGAAAGATAGCTAATTATACTTGTATGTAATCATGTACTGCGATGTCAGAGTTCTAACAAGGCACGAGTGGTTCTGTTCAATAAGACAGTTGAATTATAACTGAATAAGGGTGAAAGACGCCCGAGAATAGTCTTGTGGTACTCAAGATTTTGCTTGTAACGGTAAGGTGTCTTAAGATTGTATTTTGTTACTTGAATGATGAGATTCTATGTATCTATGTTGGAGAGCAATGATAACAAATTCGAAATCGCAGGAAGTTCTTCAAAGTAAAGTGTTGTAGATTGTGGTACCTCTAAGAAACATCTGAGGGAGTATTCAGCGGCCTGTGAGTCTTAGACGGTGTGGTCTTATGTACGAGTCTCGTGTGGTAACATGAGTGGATGTATTATGGTGCTACAGTAAAGGCTAATGTTAAATTAAGGATGAATCAGAAAGGAAACTGGGTAAATGGAACAACTTGTTAACAAACTGAAACGGTATGATAAGGAATACAATTAATTCCTGATATGTGGTGGAAGTAATGAGTCTTGCAGATATTGTACAACAAAGCTCTTGAGTGCTAGCAGTTGTGTAACTCGATATAAGTATAAGGACTCAGTCCTGGCAGTTCAACTTATGCAATGTAATCGGGAGAAAGAGTTTGTGATGTGTTTTACTGTGGCTTGAAAATGAGTGTATTTCCTGTCGATATGCGAAGCATGGAATGGGTAATGACTTTTATCCTATATGAGATCATGAAGGTCCTTGACTAGTTGAGTGCGTCGATGTTTGCGGCGTAGGAGAGGGATAGAAATTCTCCATGTATCTTGGTGTAGAATGGTATGTGCGATGTGTTATGAAAAGATGATAACGGCATGTTCAGGGTTTTGAGATCAGTTCATAATATATGGGAAGTCATAAAAAATCCCCAAGCAACGTGGGCAGCTATAGATAATCTGAGAATCAAGCTTCCTGGTGATTAGGGAAAATGGTACTGCTATTCTAGTGATTTGGCAGAGTATATGGTCAAAAGGGCAAGGTGATGTAAACTGATAATATCTAGTGGTATTGTGGCATTCTCTTGTTGGATTGATAAAGATGATTGAGTTGTTGATGGCATAGGGAAATTTCTGAATGGCTTACATGGTATGAATGGATGTTTGATGTGTGTTATGTATTCGTACGGTGGAGTGTGGAATCAGGCATAGTGATTCATGTGTTACATATGTGATAGAGACTAGAAGTTCTCATAATCCGCCTACGCAGTGGTGGTATTTCGTGTGTATCGGCATCGTTTAGCGGTTATTCGAAATTAGAAGCCCTAATGGCTCTCTCGTTACTTGATACGATGAATTTGAATAATGATATATGATTGCAGACTGGTTGTCATAAGCCAGGTTGTCTAGACTAATGTGATATGGACTATGTCAGAAAAATGTCACAAATCAGATCATGCTCCAGCAGGACATATGTAGGGTAGATGTACCCTAGGGCCACCGGACGGCTGGTAGGTATTACTTTGTCAATTGATTCAGTTCCGGTATTGAGGAACTTTGTCGGATGCGTTTCATATGGCCGAGCTTGAGGCTATATATATGTTGTTGCAATGAGGAACTTGACTCGATGTGCATTCCCATTGCTAGATGTATTCGTGGATCAGGTGGCACGCCGCCACATGTATAATATTTGGATCGGGTGGAACGTTGCCACATGTATGGTATCAGGATTGGGTGGCACGCCGCCACAGGTATGGTATCCGGATCGGGTGGCACGCCGCCACGGGTATGTTATTGGAACGGGTTGCGCACCGCAACAGTGTGATGTGGAAAATATAGCTTCCTATATGGTACTTCGTATACAATACTTCCTAGCTTCTGAGGAATAGTCTGTATTGGGTATCGCTCGGGGAATAACACATCGGTTGTGTCCTTTCAAGATTTGATAGCGTATATCATTGTATCACCGCAGGTGTGATTGATTGCTTGAGTTCAGACCTAGATATGTGTGTGGCTGACCGTTTTGAGCATGGTGACTTGAGGTGCTCCATGAGTAATAGTGTTTGGATAGAATCATGAGATGTGGCAAGGCCACATGATGTTATGACCTTTCGAGGAGGATTCAGGTACCCTAATTCTATGATGTGAGACGAGGTCTCAGTTATGTGTTGTGATGGTATTGAAGAATTTGAATTATAGCTCTTTTGTGTGAGTCGGTTGTCATGATTCGAGTGTGTTCAGATCGTTCTTATTGGGGCATGTGTTGTGCTCGTTGTGTCTTAGGTCGATGCTGAGGTGTCATGTCACCGGTGTGGTGTGTTATAATTGAAATGATCGTTGGAGTCATTAATGAGTACGAGCATATTTGATCTCACCTCGTTAGAAAGGTAATATCGAGATTTGGCTCCTAATTCTGTTGTAGTATCAATTAAAAGGGAAATGGATTCATGAATGGTTTACCTGAGAGATGGGTTCAGTATATCGCGTGCTTCAGTTGCCGTGGGCAGGATATGAAGGGGTTGGAGTAAGACTCTATCTAATGAGAAAGGTTCTTTCTGCTAGTATTTGGCTATTGTGACCAGTTATCGCGATTAGAGACTATCGTATCGAGTGATTGGATT
This sequence comes from Nicotiana noctiflora, assembly GCA_032618575.1. Lineage (NCBI taxonomy): Eukaryota > Viridiplantae > Streptophyta > Magnoliopsida > Solanales > Solanaceae > Nicotiana > Nicotiana noctiflora. Next base: position 28,009 of record JASVEL010011407.1, on the reverse strand, counting down.
GTTTGATATATCATGTGATCTCACCCGGAGTGGCGAGTTGGCTATTACAGTTGGATCGTGTGTACTCGGAGTATAGATGTGGGATTCAGATTTGGTATATGATTTTGGGAAGTGCAATGTGGTGTATGGTTCAGTTAGACTGTGGAAATTCAGCTATACTATGTTATTGGACTTATGAAAGATAGGGTGAAGTGGTATCACCCCGAGTATATGCTTGGTGAGGTCATTCATCTATTGTGTTGAATCTGGTACAACTCTTGGTCCGCTCGAGGACGAGCGTTTGCTTAAGTTGGGGAGAATGTGATGACCTGGCCCATCATCATGTGAGTTATCACCTCGTTATCCCCGTTAAGTGCTTGTTAATGTTTCAATGTGCATGTTTGGCGAGTTTGAGTCAATTCGGGTTGAGTTTAGTTGGAAATGAGACAAATGGTCTCCTAGAAGAAGTAATAGTTGAGAAAGGTCAGTTGTATGTTGACCCGTGAATTAGATAGCTCGGAATCGAATTTTGATGATCCGGTCAGCTCCGGGAGGTCATTTATTAGCTAGGAAAGCGATCGGAAGTGAATTTGGAGGTCCGGAGTAGATTTAGGTTTGAATTGGCTAAAGTTGAGTTTTGGCGATATCCAATCGATAGGCGAGATTTTGATCCGGGATTCGAAATGGAATTTTGTCAGTTGCAGTAGCTCTGTTAGGTGATTTTGGATGTGCCTGCAAAATTTCAGGTCATTCAGAGGTCATTTGGTTGGGTTTTTGACCGAATGTCGGTTTTGGGAGTTTGAATGAAAACTTAAGCTTGAATTTGTTGAAAACGGACGATTTAGATGTTAACGATAGAGTTTTGATGATTGGAACAAGTTTGAATAAGGTTATGGAGTATGTTGGTGGTTTCCGTTGGGGTCCGGGGGCCTCGGGGTGAATCCGGACCATCAATCGGGCACTTTTGAACATGGAAAACCTGCAGAAAATTGCAGGTAAGTGCAGCAAGAATTAAGCCTTCGCATTCGCGTGAAGGCAGCCGCGTTCGTGAAGGCCAAGGGAGCTGAAGCAACGCGTTCGCATGAGGAAGGGTCGCGTTGGCGTAGCTGGGAAATGTTAGGCCTCACGTTCGCATGAGGAGAGACGCGAACGCGTAGAAGAAAATCCGGGCGATTGGAAATTTGTGCTTCGCGAACGCGTGACACGGCATCGCATTCGCGATGGGTGAATCAAGCAGAGCATCGCGTTCGTGTGAGGGGTATCGCGAACGCGTAGAACAAATTCCCCAGGCAGTGAAGTTAAAACCAGAACATTTCATATACGGGTTTCATTTCATAAACCCCCATTGTTGAGCTCTAGAGTGAGAAAGTGACGGGAATTGCTGGGAGATCATCGGGATATTGTCGGAGGTAAGTTTTGTGGTTTAATTACGCGCTTTTATCATGGAATCATTGATTATTTCTATGAAAATGGAAGATTAAAGGTGGGTTTTAGCCCTAGGCCTAAAATTGTAGAAAACACCGATTTGAGTGGGCAAATGGAGTCCGAATTTGGTAAATTTTATATGCCTAGACTCGTATTGAGACGAGGGTTCCGAATATGTAACTTTTATAATTTTTCGAGAAGCGCACCAAAAGTCGGGTTTTGACAACTTTGTGGGTTTTGATGCAATTTGGGTTATTTCATATGGGTTGCGTGAATTGAGCATATATTGATGTATTATCATTGATTTTGAGCAGACTTGGCATCCGAGGAGATTGATTGGCGAGGCAAGCGCAAGGCGGACTGAGGTTTCTACCGGTTCGAGGTGAGTGGTGGTAGTAAATAATGTACTGAGGGTTTGAAACCCCGTACTTGCTCTTTACAGTGCTATGTTGAGATGAGACACGCGGGGCATGGTGGCAATGTGATTTGGGGACTGGACTTGGTCCTTCCCGACTGATAACGTATGGTGTAATATGACTGTGACTAAGATTTTAACTATGTAATTGGGCTAGTAGCCATGTTTGGGGCCTTATGCCGATCTGTAGAGTATTAGGGGAGCCAGTAGAGCTAAACGGCCCTTATATCTTGCTGGATACATACACTCAGTCGTAGTTATAGCTGTATAGCATATCATGAGCCTGTACTAGGTGTGTACCTTGAGAGAGACTATCTAGGGTGGAATTCCCTGTTTTAGCTGGGTGGGCCTGAGAGGCCAAGTCTATACCGACTGAGATAGGGTCAAGGACCCACTATGAGATTTTATATTGGGCCTGAGAGGCCAAGTCTATACCGATTGAGATAGGGTCGAGGACCCACTATGAGATATTATATATATACATATATAGATTCCGCTCCTCCACCAATGGTGAATACATATCCACTGGTGGACTTGGAATCAGTTGATCCGGTGATCCAATTTGCATCACAGTATCCCTCATTGACCGCAAGATATTTACTGTAGTGCAAAGCAAAGTCCTGGGTATGTACTAAGTACCCCAAAACTCATTCATGGCCATCCGATGAGATTGACCTGGATTGCTCGTATATCGACTCAATTTACTAATAGCACAGGCTATATATGGTCGTGTACAATTCATGATGTACATTAAGCAACCCAAGACCCGAGCATAATCCAATTGTGATATGCTTTGGCATTTGTTCTTTGCTAATGCAAGATTCACGTCAATTGGAGTCTTTGCAACTTTAAATCCCAAGTGCTTGAATTTTTCAAGTACTGTCTTGATATAATGAGATTGTGACAACGCCAGACCTTGGGAAGTCTTATGGATCTTAATTCCTAGAATTAAATCAGCAACTCCCAAGTCTTTCATATCAAACTTGCTAGTTAGCATATGCTTAGTAGCATTTATATTGGAAATGTCATTACTCATTATGAGCATATCATCCACATATAAGCAAACAATGACTATGTGATTTGGAACATTTTTATTTATCACATTCATTTATCTTAAATACATTTGACAACATTATTTGGTCAAATTTTGCATGCCATTGTTTGGGTGCTTGTTTTAATCCGTAAAGGGACTTAACAAGTCTACAGACCTTCTTTTCTTTACCTGGAACCATAAACCCTTCTGGTTGTTCCATGTAGATGTCTTCCTCCAACTCTCCATTTAAGAAGGTCGTCTTAACATCCATTTGATGAATTTCAAGACCATAAACTGCAGTTAACACTACTAACGTTCGTATGGACGTAATTCTTGTAACTGGAGAGTATGTATCAACATAATCAAGACTTCTCGTTGTCTATACCCTTTGACCACAAGTCTTGCCTTATATTTGTCAATAGTGCCATCATCTTTCATTTTCCTCTTAAAGATATATTTACAACCCAACGGTTTATTTCCAGGAGAAAGATCACCAAATTCCCATGTATGGTTGTTCAATATGGATTCTATTTGACTATTGACTGCTTCTTTCCATAACAATGATTCCGAAGAAGACATGGCTTCTTTAAATGTTTGAGGCTCATTTTCCAATAAGAAAGTCACAAAATCTGGTCCAAATGAAGTAGACGTTCTTTGACGTTTACTACGCCTTGGATCCTCTTGGTTAAGTATACTTTCTTTTGTTTCTTCCCGATGTTGTTTAGACCATTCACTAATCGACTCGCACTCCTTTTTATATGGATATATATTTTCAAAGAACTCAGCATTATCTGATTCTATAACCGTATTATTATGAATGTCGGGATTTTCTGATTTATGAATCAGAAATCGATATGCTTTACTATTAGTTGCATATCCTATGAAAATACAATCAACGGTTTTCGGTCCTATTTTTACCCTTTTGAATTTAGGAACTTGCACTTTTGCCAAACACCCCCACACTTTAAAATAATTCAAGTTGGGCTTCCTTTCTTTCCATTTTTCATATGGAATGGATTGTATTTTGCTATGGGGTACTTGATTTAATATTCGGCTAGCCGTAAGTACGGCTTCCCCCCCACAAGTTCTGTGGAAAACCAGAACTTATCAATAATGCGTTCATCATCTCCTTTAATGAACGGTTCTTTCTTTCTGCAATCCCATTGGATTGGGGCGCGTAAGTGGCCGTTGTTTGATGAATAATTCCATATTCTAAACATATTTGTGCAAAAGGAGATTCATATTCACCACCCATATCAGTTCTTATCATTTTGATTTTCTTGTTAAGTTGTGTTTCAACTTCATTTTTGTATTGCTTGAATGCGTCTATTGCTTCATCTTTACTATTAAGTAAGTAAACATAATATATCGAGTACTATCGTCAATAAAAGTTATGAAATACTTCTTTCCACCGCGAGATAGTATTGACTTCATGTCACAAATATCTGTGTGAATTAAGTCTAAAGGATTTGAATTCCTTTCAACCGACTTATAAGGATGTTTAACATACTTAGATTCCACACAAACTTGACATTTGATTTGTCACATTCAAATGTAGGCAATACTTCCAAATTAATCATTTTCCGTAAGGTTTTATAATTGACATGACCCAAACATATATGCCATAATTCATTTGACTCAAGTAAGTAAGACGAAGCTGAAATTTTATTATTATTCTCAACAACCATTACATTCAGCTTGAAAAGGCCCTCAGTGAGGTAACCTTTTCCTACAAACATTTCGTTCTTACTTATTACAACCTTATCGGTAACAAAAACATATTTAAAACTATTTTTAACAAGAAGTCCAGTAGTGACCAAATTCTTCCTAATCTCGGGAACATGAAGGACGTTGTTCAAAGTCACCACTTTGCCAGAAGTCATTTTGAGAAATATCTTCCCACATCCTTCAATATTAGCCTTTGAAGCATTTCCCATAGAAATCGTCTCATCGGGTCCAATAGGAGCATAAGTAGCAAACACTTCTCTAACAGCACAAACATGACGAGTGGCTCCAGAATCAATCAACCACTCTTTAGGATTGCCTACCAAGTTGCATTCGGAAAGTACGGCACATAAGTCATCAACATCATAATGCTTTTCAACCATGTTTGCTTGACCCTTCTTCTTGTCTTTCTTCGGAGCACAACACTCCGTAGATTTGTGTCTGAGTTTTCCACAATTGTAGCAGTTTCCACTGAACCGCTTCTTGCTTGGGTTGTATTTTGGTCCAGAAGTCTTCTTCCTCTTTTTGTTCTCTTCAACAATATTTGCTCCCATTATTGTTGAGTTTCTACGGCCTCTCTTTTCAGCAGCTTTATTGTCCTCTTCGATTCTCAACCGAACAATGAGATCTTCAAGGGACATCTACTTGCGTTTGTGTTTTAAGTAGTTTTTGAAGTCCTTCCACAAAGGAGGCAACTTCTCAATCATTGCTGCTACTTGAATGCTTCATTGATAACAAGACCTTCAATAAAATTTTCATTAGTGAAAATACTAAGATTAATACTTTCAACATCAATATTAATTTGATTTATACCTTCAGCAAGGAGATCGTGAATAATCACTTGCAATTCCTAGACTTGGGTAATAACAGACTTGCTATATACCATTTTGTAGTCCAAAAACTTTGCAGCAACAAACTTTTTCAACCGGCATCTTCAGTTTTGTATTTCTTTTCAAGCGCAGTCCACAGTTCCTTTGATGTTTCTACGCCACTGTAGACGTTATACAAAGCATCTTCAGCCCGCTTAGAATATAATTCTTGCATAAAAAATCTAAATGCTTCCAAGCCTCAACGATGAGAAAGCGTTTAGTTTCTGGAGTTTCATCGGATAACACAGGAATATCTTCCTTGATGAACTTCTCGAGACTTAGAGTAGTCAAATAAAAGAACATCTTTAGTTGCTAGCGCTTGAAATCAAACCCGAAAAATTTTTTGGGTTTCTCCGCCGGTGCCAATGCTACCGGAGTCGTTCGGATTGTTGAGGCATTAGCAGTCACCATTGGAACAGCTTGGTTTTCATTCTCATTAGTCATTGTTGTAAAAGAATGACACAAATATTAAAATTACGTAGATTTTAATAGAGTACAAAACCACAAAGGTTTTACTCTTCCAGAAACAGTAAAAACAAATACAGAAATAAATTAAATTCCTTAAGCTTGTTAGTACACTGTATTTGTACAATAATTCTGGAAATATTAATAAATACAAACAAAAATGTGCATAAACAGAAATGAAGAAACCAATTCGAGCCCACTGAATTCACAGTATTTTCTTAAGAAATTTAATCCCCTACTAGTACCCAAGGTTATGGATTATTTCCTCCCAAGATAGAACGAATTACACACTGGTGTAGTGGTACTTCAAACCCCAGTGTTTCAGCGAACACAAAGTTCGGTAGCAAGTCACACTTACTTTTGCTTTCTTTGTAGTGAAAATATGCAGAAGAAAGGAGGAGAAACTAAGAAAATTTGTAGTGAAATTCTGAGCAGAATTGTGTTTTATTTATAGCCAAAAGTTGGGCTAAAATCTGAAGAGTCTCTTCAGAATGGCTATTTCTGCAAAACTGCCACAGCATAAATGTCATTGCATAAATGGCTATTTACTCAATAATAAAGAGGAAAAATAAAGAGGAAAATTGAAGAGGGTAGTTACTTTTCGGTTACTTTTCGGTTACCAAAACAGAAAAATGGATTGGATTTAATATTATTATTTAATATTATGTTATTAAAATAAATATTAAATAACATTTCTGTTACAATTAACAAATAAATTTGGTCCAAAAAGTTAATCAATCGATCGATCATTTGTCTGAATCTGAATCCGAAGCTGTAGCCGAAGCCGAGCCGAGCGAGCGACGACGACGACGGCGCGAGGCTTGCTTTCTTCTCAACTCTTTAAGAGCTAGAAGAAGAGCAATTGCTTATATACCCATAAAAACCTCTTCCTCTTCCAATATGGGACAATGCCATTTTACCAAGGAGGGGGAACTTGAAATTTCACTCAAAATTTTATTTTCCTCCTTTTTCCATGCACCCTCTTTTAAATATTTAATATATTAATTAAATATTACCCAACAAGTCCAGCTAATTAATTGTTGTATTCGAGTGTATTTAACTGTATTCATGGAGTGAAACATCGATTAAATCTGGAGAGATTATTGTATTCGACTGTATTCATGGTATAAAATAGGAGATTACACTATTTTTAAAACGAAAAGTGAATAAATTAACCTAATAAACTTCTAATATAACTCAACAAACTCAATTATAACACACAAAATTTGTATTTTTAGTTATAAAAAAAGTTCTCAACCGAAAAATACACCAAAAATATAGCAATCTTCACTGATTATATAATCAATCTGAATACATAAATTATATTAATTAAAAGACAGAATGGCCTAAATGGCGTCTGTACTTCACCCACTTTGTCATGACGGTCCCCAAACTTACATATTTTCCAATTAAATACTTATACTTATTCAAAATGTGAATAATAAACGTTTATCCAAGAAGGCTGCCAGTGCGTGTTTGACAATCGCCTACACGTAGGACGCCACGTTAATAAAATATATCCACGTAGGCTCCAAGTCGCATATGATGGCCAAATAGGATAAAACATTATTTACCCCCCCCCCCCAAACCCATATTTCCCCTTATTTTATAATTACCCCGCTAAATTAGGGCTTAGATAGTATCGAACAACAATGAGTAGCTCCTCTCTTCTCCGTCGTTCTTGCTGGAATTTTCATCTGTACAGTTGTTATCAAAGTTTGTGGGGTAAGTTTCGTCGTTTATTCTTCATATTTTGTCTTTATTGTTCTTCATTTCCTTCTATTTATGGGGATTTTTCTATGTTTAGAGTTTTTTAGGCGGAGATTGGGTTATGTCATAATTGCTATTTAATATCCCATAATATATAGGGCTTTGTTGTGTTTTGCTACATGTTAGAGTGAAAGGCCTTTTTAATGTAGTGTCATGCATGTAATGGCATATTTGGTTATTCTCTTTAGTGTTTTGGGTTTTTGTTTTCAAAATAGAATTTCATCCGAGTGTCTTGGGTTTTTGTTGGGTATCGTTCATGTTAGCGGTCCACCACAATATTTTTTGAATATTTTAAGGCATTGTGGAGACGAAAAAGGAATCTTGGATGCTTTTTTACATTAAAAATTTGTCTTTTTTTTGGTTTGTTTATGGAGTTGTATAAAGGTGCAACTTCTGATAACAAATAGTCATTGATAACACTATTTTTTTTCTTTCTTTGCAGTTATGAAAAAAAAATGGCTTCAACCCTAGTTAACCTATAAATCCACCGCAGTGGTAATTTTGTATCTGACCCTGAACTAAGGTATGCAAATGGACTAACTTGTCCTCACATAGCTACAGTTGATGTGGATGAGCTACATATTATGTTGTTTCACAAGATTGCTAGGGACTTAGGATTTTTGGAAGTGGATTTGTTTGGATGTAAAGTTAACAAAAGTGGTGCCTATTTCATTTTACAAACATATGCTGATGTGTTAAATTTTCTTAATACATTAAAAGGTGGTGACTTTGTTGATGTTTGTATTATCCATAAAATTAGTGAGCCTATTTTTGTTGAGGACATAACTGAACTAAACCCCAGTATACAAATAGAGGGGCATGATAGTGGGTTAAATGCTAGAGCTGATATGTCACCCCTAGCTTTTGCATGTTTAGGACATTTGTTGACAAAGATAAGGGTAATGAGGCAGATATAAATGAAGAGATAGAAGAATCAGATGAAGGTGAAAGTAATAACTTCTCTTCCTTTCACCTTCAAACATCAGAATCTGAATCTGATGAGGACCTTGATGATTCTAAAGGGTCTGACTCACAGTTTGATATAGATGAGAATATTGAAGAGTGTAGTGATTTGGAAGATCATTTTGCTGAAATTAGACAGTCTAAACTCAACAAAAAGAAGGATGCCCAAGTAAATGTAGATGTGATACCATCTGGTCCAGTTGGTATAGATGATGGTTTTAAAGATATGCATAAGAACAAAAGGGGAAAATATGAAAGGAACTAGGAGGGGATGACCAGTATTTTGATAGCTCAGATCCAAGTAGTGAGTGTAGTAATGATGACAGAGAACCTGTTGGCCCTGATGAAGTAAGGGATGCACTAGCTATGAATCCATGTAAGAAGGTGTATTTTGATACGACTTCCAAAAAAATATTTTTTGAACTGTATAGGATCTTTGAGAATGATGTACAGTTTAGGGAGGCATTGTAGACACATTCTATTTAAAAAGGTGTCAACCTTAAGTTAAAACCTAATGAGAAGTAAATGGTTAGGGCAAAGTGCACAAAAAATGAATTTCCATGGCATATCCTTAGCAGCATTGGAGGCAATTTACATAGACTGAGTTCAAATAATATTTCAAATAGTAAGGGAAAACAGTAAATGATAGTTCATAGGAGTTCAAACAATCGGCAATAAGCCCTAGGTACGGCAATGAGTCCAAGTCATAATGCTAGCAACAAATCATATGCAAATACGCGGTAAAACCAACAACCGGGACGGACCAAGTCACAATCCCCAACGGTGCTTTACCCCACACTCAGGTCCAGTGTGCAAGTCACCTCAATACTGCACTAAGATGTGGAAATCCGGTGTTTTAAACCCTCGGGATATCACTCACAAGTGTTACTCACCTCTAGTCGACCGATAATCTAGCTCACCAAGCCTTTCCCTCTCGAATCTACCTCCTCGCATGTAGAATCTATTCAAAACCATAAGGGGTACTTCACAATAGGCCAATAAACCATAACCTAATCGAAAAGACTCAAGAAACAACAAAAACCACAAAGTTAGCAAAACTCGAGCCTTGGTCCTACTTCTCAAAAAATTATAAAATTTACATTTTCAGAATTATGGTCTTGCCACGAGTCCGTACATATAAAATACATAAGAATCGGAGTCCATTTGACCCCTCAAATCATCAATTTAAATCCTCTTAGGTTTCAAGCCCTAACCTCATTTTTTACCCTTTAATCCCTAAATTTCTGTGATTAATTCATATTTTTACACCATAATAACAAAATCCGAGTCCAATTATCCATACCTGATGAATCCCCTTCGATTACTCTTCAAAATTGCCCAAAAATCACCTTAGTCCGTAGTCCATAATGTTTCTTCTCTTTTTCCAAAACCGTGAACACTGTTCACTTTATCCCTGGTTCGATTTCTGCTTCTGCGGTCACCCGACCGCACCTGCGGTCCTGCTTAGGCAGAAATTTGACCGCTTATGTGGTACAACTTAATGTACATGGGACCATTTCTGCGACCCATCCTTCCGCTCATGCGGTCTCCGAAAAACCGCTTCTACGGTCCTTTAACCGCTAATGCGGCCCCGCAAAAGCGAATATCCCTTCCGCTTACGTGGAAAAACCCCTGGCTTCACTTGTCTTCTTATGCGGCTCCCTCCACCGCTTAAGTGGCTCCTTTTCCGCAGATGCGGCAACACCAGAAGCTTGAAAATCTGACTGCAACAAAATCCTAAAATCCTTGTTTAACCCTCTGAAATTCACCCCGAGAGCCCGGGACCTCAACCAAAAATACCAACACATCCTATAATCTTATTCAAACTTGTTATAATCCTGAAAATAAGTCAAACAACGCTAAAACCAATAAAAATACATCGGATTCAAGCCTAGTTTTCATCAAAACTTCTAAAATACGCATTTAGTTTTAAACCCGACCAAACAACGTCCGAATGACCTGAAAATATGCAAACACATCCAAAATCACCTAACGAAGCTACTGCAACTATCAAAATTCTATCTCGACCATTAGATTAAAATCTCACCTATCAACCAGAATTCGCTAAAATTCAAACTTCACCAATTCAAGCCTATTTCTACACCAGACCTCCATATTCAATTCCTATCGCTCTCCTAAGTCACAAATCATCCCTCAAAGCTAATTGAACCAACGAAATTCACAAATGAGCCCTCTAACTACATAGTCAACATCCGGTTGACTTTTCTATAACAAGTTTCCTTTTAAGAGGCTAAGTGCCTCATTTCCAGCTAAAACCAATCCAACTCTATCCGATCAACTCAAACTCTGAAATTAAATCATAGAGGGACATAATATGGGAAAACGGGGTGGTAACTCACGTGACGACGGATCGGATCGTCACAATAATATGTGAGTTATGTGCACGTCATGGTATTGAGCTATCCCCTATACAAAAATATGATATTAAGTAAAAATGGTAAAGGTGTAAGCCTATTATTCATCGAGGTTAATCTTGCGATACTTGCCTCATGAATTCTTAGTTAAAAAAATAAGTGTATGGATAAATTAAGTGTGATAAACATGAATAGATAATTTAAAAAGTCTCGGTTGATAATAGAAAGTAAATTTTTGAGATACAAGAAAAAAGATTTTATATATAGGAAGAAAAATATAGCTGATGAGAAGGCAAATACACTATTTTATTTAATGGTAGAAAAATTTATTGTATTATTTCACATTATCCTACATCTACCAAACATAAAATACTGTTAAATAATATAATTGGTTGGGTGAGTGATATATATATATATATATATAACAACAAAAAAAGAAACAGACAACTAACATTACATAAAGAGATTTTAAAAAAAATGAAGATTAGGCAACTAAACATATATGAAAATCCCAAGCAAAAAACGAAAAAAGAAAAAAGAAAAACCGACCTAATTTGATATTATTTAAATATACTTTAATATAATATTTATGTGATTTAAAACAATATCTTGTCGACTCATAAGTAAAGACTAATTTGATAATATTTTAAATGGTAAAGGACCAGAACTGTCTATAACCTATTTTTTTTTTTTTAATCCTTCCCTCCAAGAACTACCCACCTTGCTCTTGGGGAGACTCGAACTCACAACATCTCGGTTGGAAGTGGGGGTTGCTTACCATCAGAGCAACCCCTCTTGTCTATAACCTATTCGCTTTAGTAAACTCAGCGTTAAAAATCTAGCCTATTTGTGCCCTCATTTCTAACGGACTACTTATCAATAAAGAGCAAAAAACATAAGTACACAGTATCTAAGAAATTTTTGCAGAATCATGGCAGTAATAAGTAATTAACAAAATGACATCTAAATAATTAACAAAAGTAGCACATAATTAATGTCAATTCTTAAGAAATTTGTAACTTTTTTTTTTGTTGCTTATTTGTAGGAACTAATTATCTTTTTTAGTTGTTTTTGTCTATTTGTAGGGATTTCTCTTTTAACATTTATCTTTTCTTTTTTTCCATTTAGACTCTTTTATTTTCCATAACATAAATTATACATATTTATTCAAGATTATAGGAGTCAAGTTACTAACACACTAACTCTCCTATTTTCTGATCTTTTAACTTTCTTTTAATTTTGTTGTTAGGTTAAATAAATTGATATAATATTTACACAATATTCATAGTATAATTTTTATTATATTCGTTTATACACATATATATTGGTGGAACCTTAATTTACATTATATTCATGGTATAATTTTCAGTAATAATAATTTATTTTATTGAAGGGATATTAAAATTATACAAATTTTTTACAATATAGTATATTATAAATATAGTAAATGTATATTTTGCTGAAAAATAAAACTGTCCAACATAAAAATAAAATATTAAAAAGAACTATCGGAAATCCCCTTTGTATAAATATACTTTAGAGGTATAATTTCATTATAAAATATCGTATAATAAGATATGTTTTTAATTCAAATGTTTTTATGTAATATTTTTGGTATATTATAAGTATATATAAATGTTTATACTTAAAATGTCATATTTTAAAACAGACATATTGTGTAAAATATTTGAAAAATTTTGCCATACCGATGAGCAATGACAACATATCAGATTTTTTTTTAATTTTTGAACACTTGGTCATGTGACAAATGATGATACTATATATAATACAGCAGATTATATATCATTGAAGAATAAAAAGTATGAGGAGAAAGAAATATTTTATTTAATTCTTGAGTTGGTAATTTAGTGATGGGGATGACTTGTACTGAAATAAGGGAAGACATACATAAAAAAAAATATATGTCATGTAAACATAATTCTTTATTTTTAGGAGGAGTTAAAAAATAAATACGTTATCAAATACTAATACTTTATTTATATATGTTGCATTTGTAATAAAGTGTGCTATTATTGGAATAATCCAAATATAGTAACATTAATATAAATACTATTTTATAAGAGCCCGACAATGTAAAAATCTCAATAAAAAAGAATTTTGTTATTTCCATGTAGCCATTTTTGACTGGTCATTAAATATGACACCCCCAATCCATGTTGCAGCCCACCCATTACCAATCCCGACCGACCTGGGTTAACGATTCGACCGATCATTTCGTGAGTTACAATCCCGTTTCTTCCATTTCTGCTTCCTTTTATATTGTTCATCTATGTTTTTATCATATCGTATTGGTTGGTTGGGGTCCGAAAAGGTTTAGGTATGGAATGAGACACTTAGTCCTATTTAGAAGTTTAAGTTGGAAAAGTCAACCGGATGTTGACTTGTGTGAGAATTGTAACGACCCGGCCCGTCGTTACGGGAATTACCACCCCGTTACCTTGCATTTACATATATTATGCTTTTAAAATAGTATTGGAGTATATCGGGTGAGTTAGGAGTGATTTGTATTGAAAATGAAACAAATAGCATGTTTGAAGAAAGCTTGAATATGAAAAGTCAACCAAGAGTTGACTATTGAGTTAGAGTGCTCGGAACCGGATTCCGATGATTCGACTAGTTCCGGGGGATCATTTATGACTTAGGAGAACAATCGGAATTGAATTCGGAGGTCCGGTGTAGTTTTAAGTTGGAATTGGCGAATGTTGAATTTTGGCGAAAACCGGATGGTAGGTGATATTTTGATCCGGGGGTCGGAATGGAATTCCGACAATTTCTATAGCTTCGTTATGTGATTTTGGATATGTCTGCAAATTTTCAGGTCATTCGGACATCGTTTGATCGGGTTTTGGATTGAATGTTAGTTTTGAAAGTTTTGAAGAAACTTAGGCTTGAATCCGTGGATAATTGGTGATTTTGATGTTTAGGATGGTGTTTTTATGATTGGAACAAGTTCGAATAAGGAATTAGGATGTGTTGGTGTGTTTGAATGACGTCCCGGGGGCCTCGGGGTGTTTTCGGATGGTTAATCGGGAGAAAAATATGGAAAATTGCAGAACTGGTGCACTGCTTCTGTTGTTTTCGCTCCTGCGGAAATGGGAGCGCAGGAGCGACTCCGCAGGAGCGGACCATGAGGCGCAGAAGCGGAGTCGACCGCTGAAGCGGAGCCTGGTCCGCAGGGGCGGCTTCGCTGGTGCGAGAGGTCGATCGCAGAAGCGGTCTTGAGCCGTCTTGGGAAAATCCGCAGAAGCGGATGTTGGATCGCATAGGCGAGTCTGCTGGAGCGGACTCTTGGTCGCGGAAGCGGAACATTCCGCGGGAGCGGAAGACCTTCCGTATAAGTGGACCCGCAGAAGCGGTCCATGTATCGCAGAAGCGAAAATCGCAGTGAGTTAAGTGTATCAGAAGTTAGAAAATTGGTCGCAGAAGCGGTTCCGCAGGGGCGGAAAATGGCCCGCAGAAGCGAAAATCGCAGTGAATTAATTGTATCAGAAGTTAAAAAATTTCAGAAACATTTCACACATTTGGGTCTCGGCTTTAGAGGCGATTTGGGCGATTTTGAAGAGAAACTCAAGAGAAATCATCAGGTAAGCGACTATGGACTTAAACTATGATTAGTATTGGTATTATTATGCAATTATATCATGAAAATGGAAGAATTTGGGGTGATTCATGGAAGATTTAACCCTAGGCTTGAACTTTAGAAAATCAAGGTTTTGAATGAGCAAATGGAGTCCGAATTTGGTAAAATTGATATGCTTAGACTCGTATTGAGATGAGGGTTCCGAATATGTGACTTTCGTAATTTTTCGAGAATCGTACCGAAAGTCGGGTTTTACCAACTTAGTGTAATTATGCGAATTTCATATAAATTGAAGTGGGTTATGATTCTTTGACCCGTAATTGATATAATTATTGTTATTTGACTAGATTCTACACACGAGGCAACGAAATTCAAAGGAAAAGGCATCGCGGACGAGTCTACGACCGGCTAGAGGTGAGTAGTTTGTGTATATTGTAGCCTGAGGGTTCGAAACCCCGGCTTAGCACATTGTGATGCTAATAGGGCGTGGTTCGCACACCGTGGCAGGTGCGGGATTGATTGTGATTGGGGATTGAGAATTGGTCCATCCCGGAGATGAATAATATGTGTTAGTGTTGGAAATACACTGTATTTGCTATATTTGTGGGCTGTAAGCCTTGTTTGGGGCCTTGTGCCGATCTGTAGCGTCCTTAGAGGACAATATTTATGTGATAGCTAAAATTGCTTAAATCACTGATCTCAGTCCTGGAAGTTGTAATCACACTTTTGAAATGCTAAGTCACCGGCTTTTACAAATTTAATAAGGTTAAAGTATTTTTCATAAATTATGAATTGAGAACTGGAATTAAGGAAAATGAACTGTTTTGTGACTTATTTGCTTATTGTGGACTGAGCATGGGATCGGGCTGCACGCCGCAGTGGTTGATATGAGGATCGGGCTGTACGCCGCAGCAGTATTGCGCTTGGGCTGTAGGAGCCCCTCCGGAGTCCGTACACACCCCTAGTGAGCGCCGTCGACGTTAAATTGGATCGGGCTACACGTCGTAGCGGTTATGTGCATTGCATTGCATCTTTATTTGTTGAATTACTCTGTGGTAGGTGTATTGTATTATTGTTGCTAGTTCGTAGGAGATTCGGACTGTAGTGTAGCTTCATATTGTGGTATTTTGTGGATTTCTTACTCTCAGCTACATATATATATTTGTTACTCACTGAGTACTTAGTACTCACCCCTACTCCCTGCACCTTTTGTGTGCAGACTCAGGGACACAGGAGCAGTAGACGGACATCTCCAGCGTTTACATTGTCACATCGAGTTGCTGAGGTAGTTGCCTACGTTCGCAGAGCCTAGCTTCTCCTCTCATTCCAGTTGTTATTGTATATTTTGTATTCAGACTTGAGTAATTCTATATCGTACTCTCTATTTCCTGTTGGGTTTTATTAGAGGCTCTAAACTTGTGACTCCGGATCTTTGGGAGTGTCAGTACTTTTGTTCAGTATTATTATTATTGGAGTTTTTAAACTCATATATTCTTCTTGGGTTGTCCATTTGGGGACTGGTATTGTGTTAAAATTAAATTGTTGGTCTGGCTGGCCTAACTTGATTGTTGGGCGCCATCACGACCGGATTTGGGTCGTGACAAGTTGGTATCAAAGCTCTAGGTTATTAGGACTCGCGAGTCATGAGTCGGTTTAGTAGGCTTTCGCAGATCGGTACGTAGACGTCCGTATCTATCTTCGAAGGGCTACAGAAACTTTAGGAAAAAAACCTCATTTTCTTGAATTCATATCGTGCGATTTGTGTTATCATGAAATTAAATCTTTCCATATTCTATTCTCTCGCGGATGGCGAGAACACGAGCTAACGGACGTGGCGGACGACCACCATTGGCACCCAGAGGCCGTGGTCGTGGTAGAGGTAGGGCAGCAGCACCAGCACCTGCTGACCCACCAGTGGCCCAGACTCAGGACCAGATTCCAGCGGCGAACGCTCCGGCAGCTCAGGTTCAGGCACCGGCAGTGCCTATTGTGATACCGGGTCTTCAGGAGACCTTGGCTCAGATATTATCAGTGTGCACAGGATTGGCACAGGTAGTTGCTGCTACTGCTGCAGTATCATCTTCACAGGCAGGGGGAGGGAATCAGACCCCCGTGGCTCACACACCCGAGCCAGTTCAGCCAGTTGCGCCCGTTGTACCAGCTCCTGCTTATATGGTTCCAGCTATGCCCGACGATGAGCAGCGTCGTTTGGAGGGATTTGAGAGGCTACAGCCTCCGACATTCAATGGTGCTGAGGGAGAGGATGCCCAGGGGTTTCTTGACAGATGTTAGCGCATGCTTCGCACCGCGGGTATTCTAGAGTCCAGCGGTGTTTCATTCACCACTTTTCAGTTCACAGGTGCAGCATTCCAGTGGTGGGAGGATTTTGAGAGGCGTAGGCCCGCTGGGGCAGTGCCCCTCACTTGGCAGCAGTTCTCCACGGTATTTTTGGAGAAGTTCGTGCCTCAGTCTCAGAGAGAAGAGCTGCGACGTCAGTTCGAGTGGTTGAAGCAGGGAGAGATGACAGTTAATCAGTACGAGATGAGATTCACACAGCTGGCCCGTCATGCCATGTGGATGGTTCCTACAGACAGGGAGAGGATCCGGAGATTTATCGATGGTCTTATTTATCCCATCCGCATATTGATGACCAGGGAGAGAGTTTCGACAGTTACCTTTGAGGAGGTGGTTGATGCTGCCCGTCACATTGAGACAGATCGCCGCAGAGAGCGAGAGGAGAGAGAGGCTAAGAGGCCTCGTGGTACCGGCAGTTACAGTGGTGCTCCGTCTAGGGGCCAATTTCAGCATAGCAGAGGTCGCTCTTTCGGGTCTCATCAGTCTGGACGTACGGAGTCCGGTGGGGTTTCATCCGATCGTGGTCGTCAAGGCCGGCAGGGTTATCGGGGTCGGCGGAGCCGCCAGCAGAGTCAGCCTGCACTGAGTGCTCTTCCAGCTCAGAGCTCTGCTCCTGTTTCCTCAGCACAGGATTCATCGGTAGCGAGGGGTCCTCAGCAGCCCCTTCTTCCATCTTCGGGCCGTTGTTTTGAGTGCGGTGATTTGGGCCATATCAGGAGAGAGTGTCCTCAGTGGCTTCGTAAGAGGTCACAGCGGAGGGATCAGCCTTCGTCTTCTACTCCTGTTTCTTCAGCGCCAGCACAGTCAGCTAGGACTGGTGGCCAGGTATCCAGAGGTCGCCCCAGGGGCGAGGATCGTACTGGTGGAGGCCAGGCTCGTTTCTATGCTCTTCCGGACAGGAAGGATGCTAGCGCTTCAGATGCGGTTATTTCAGGTATTATCTCAGTCTGCCACAGGGATGCTTTTGTCTTATTTGATCCCGGATCCACCTATTCTTATGTCTCTACTTATTTTGCACATCATTTGGGTATGACCCGTGGTATTCTTGCTTTGCCCGTACATGTGTCCACCCCAGTGGGGGATACTGTTGTTGTGGATCAGGTATATCGATCCTGTATTATTACTATTGGGGGTCTGGAGACCCGAGTTGATTTATTACTACTGGGTATGATAGATTTCGATGTTATCCTAGGCATGGATTGGCTATCTCCTTATCATGCAATTCTGGACTGTCATGCCAAGACAGTCACGTTAACTATTCCAGGTAATCCGAGGATCGAGTGGCGTGGCTTGACTGATTATGTGTCCGACAGGGTGATTTCTTATATAAAAGCTCAACGAATGATTGGCAAGGGTTGTTTGTCTTATTTGGCCTTCATTAGAAATGTTGAGGCTGAGACACCCAGTCTTGATTCGGTCCCCATTGTAAGGGAGTTTCCGGATGTATTTCCAGCAGACCTACCAGGCATGCCGCCTGACCGAGATATCGATTTTGGTATTGACTTGGTGTCGGGCACTCAGCCCATTTCTATTCCTCCCTATCGCATGGCACCAGGCAGAGTTAAAAGAATTGAAGGAACATTTTCAAGAACTATTAGATAAGGGTTTCATTCGTCCAAGTGTGTTACCTTGGGGTGCACCGGTGTTGTTCGTAAAGAAGAAAGATGGCACAATGAGAATGTGCATTGATTACGGGCAGCTGAACAAGGTAACAGTGAAGAATAAATACCCATTACCTCGTATTGAGGACCTATTTGATGAGCTCCAGGGAGCTAGTGTATTTTCTAAGATTGATCTTCGATCGGGCTATCATTAGTTGAAGATCAGGGACTCAGACATTATGAAGACAGCGTTCAGGACGCGATATGGGCACTACGAGTTCCTGGTGATGTCTTTCGGGCTGACTAATGCCCCAGCTGCATTCATGCACTTGATGAATAGTGTATTTCGGCCGTACCGGGATTCTTTTGTGATTGTGTTTATTGATGATATCCTGGTATTTTCACGCAGCCAGGAGGAGCATGCACAGCATTTGAGAGTGGCATTGCAGAGGTTGAGGGAAGAGAAGCTTTATGCAAAATTCACTAAGTGTGAGTTTTGGCTTGATATTGTGGGCTTTCTGGGACATATAGTGTCCAGTGATGGTATTAGGGTTGATCCTCAGAAGGTTGAGGCAGTACAGAATTGGCCCAGACCTTCCTCAGCTACATATATTCGGAGTTTTCTCGGCTTGGCAGGCTATTATCGTCGGTTTGTTCAGGATTTCTCATCTATTGCTTCACCGTTGACTAAGTTGACACGGAAGAATGCTCCATTTGTGTGGTCTGATGAATGTGAAGAGAGCTTTCAGAAGCTCAAGGAGGCTTTGACCACAGCTCCAGTACTTGTGTTACCATCGGCCTCGGGGTCATATACGGTGTATTGTGATGCTTCCAGAGTTGGACTCGGTTGTGTGTTGATGCAGGAGGGTAGAGTTATTGCATATGCTTCTCGTCAGCTAAAGCCCCACGAGAAGAACTACCCTGTTCATGATTTGGAGTTAGTTGCTATTGTTCATGCCTTGAAGATTTGGAGGCATTATCTATATGGTGTATCTTGTGATGTATATACTGACCACCGCAGCCTTCAGCATTTATTCAAGCAAAAAGATCTAAATTTAAGGCAGCGGAGATGGCTTGAATTGCTTAAAGATTATGATATTACTATCTTGTATCATCCCGGGAAAGCCAATGTAGTGGCTGATGCATTGAGCCGGAAGGCTATTAGTATGCGCAGTTTGGCGTATATTCCAGTTGGGGAGAGACCCCTAGCAGTTGATGTTCGGGCGTTAGCTAATCAGATGGTAAGGCTAGATATTTCTGAGCCCAGTCGGGTGATGGCTTATGTAGTAGCTCGTTCTTCTTTATATGAACGTATTCGAGAGTGCCAGTATGATGATCCACACTTACTTGTCCTTAAGGACAGAGTTCATCATGATGATGCTAGAGATGTCACTATTGATAGTGAGGGTGTATTACGGATGCAGGGCCGGATATGTGTGCCCAATGTTGATGGCCTTCGTGAGTTGATATTGGAAGAGGCCCATAGCTCGCGGTATTCTATTCATCCAGGAGCCGCAAAGATGTATCAGGATTTGAAGCAGCATTACTGGTGGAGAAAGATGAAGAAAGATATTGTGAGCCATGTGGCTCGGTGTCTAAACTGTCAGCAGGTCAAGTATGAGCATCAGAGACCTGGTGGTGTATTCCAGCGTATTGATATTCCTGAGTGGAAGTGGGAAAGGATAACTATGGACTTTGTTAGTGGACTCCCTCGGACAGCGAGGAAGTTTGATTCAGTTTGGGTGGTGGTGAATAGGTTGACTAAGTCAGCTCACTTCATCCCAGTGTGTACTACCTACACCTCAGAGCGGTTGGCAGATATATTCATCCGTGAGATAGTGAGATTGCATGGAGTTCCCATTTCCATTATATCGGACAGAGGTACCCAGTTCACATCTCAGTTCTGGAGGACATTTCAGCGAGAGTTGGGTTCACAGGTAGAGTTGAGCACAGCATTTCATCCACAGACGGATGGGCAGTCTGAGCGTACTATTCAGATATTGGAGGACATGTTGCGTGCTTGTGTCATTGATTTTGGTGGTTCATGGGCTGATTATTTGCCTTTGGCGGAGTTTGCTTACAATAATAGCTATCGGTCCAGCATTCAGATGGCACCGTATGAAGCTTTATATGGGAGGCGGTGTAGGTCTCCAGTTGGTTGGTTCGAGCCCGGCGAGGCTAGGTTGTTAGGGACAGAGTTAGTCCAAGATGCCTTAGATAAGGTGAAGGTGATTCAGGAGAGACTTCGCACAGCTCAGTCGCGTCAGAAGAGTTATGCGGACCGGAAGGTCCGAGATGTGTCTTATTCAGTAGGTGAGAAGGTGTTGCTGAAGGTTTCGCCTATGAAGGGTGTTATGAGGTTTGGAAAGAAAGGGAAGTTGAGCCCAAGGTTTATTGGACCTTTTGAGGTGCTTAGGAAAGTTGGGGAGGTGGCTTATATGCTTGCTTTGCCACCCGGTTTGTCGGGAGTTCACCCGGTGTTCCATGTATCTATGCTCCGGAAGTATGTCGGAGACCCGTCTCATGTGTTGGACTTCGGCACGATACAGCTAGATGAGGATTTGACTTATGATGTGGAACCAGTAGCCATTTTGGGTCGACAGGTTCGTAAGCTGAGATCTAAGGATATAGCTTCAGTGAAAGTGCGGTGGAGAGGTCGTCCCGTGGAGGAAGCAACTTGGGAGACCGAGCAGGAATTGCGGAGTCGATATCCACACTTGTTTGATACTCCAGGTATGTTTCTTAACCCGCTCGCGGACGAGCGTTTGTTTAAGTTGGGGAGAATGTAACGACCCGGCCCGTCGTTACGGGAATTACCACCCCGTTACCTTGCATTTACATATATTATGCTTTTAAAACAGTATTGGAGTATATCGGGTGAGTTAGGAGTGATTTGGATTGAAAATGAAACAAATAGCATGTTTGAAGAAAGCTTGAATATGAAAAGTCAACCAAGAGTTGACTATTGAGTTAGAGTGCTCGGAACCGGATTCCGATGATTCGACTAGTTCCGGGGGATCATTTATGACTTAGGAGAACAATCGGAATTGAATTCGGAGGTCCGGTGTAGTTTTAAGTTGGAATTGGCGAATGTTGAATTTTGGCGAAAACCGGATGGTAGGTGATATTTTGATCCGGGGGTCGGAATGGAATTCCGACAATTTCTATAGCTTCGTTATGTGATTTTGGATATGTCCGCAAATTTTCAGGTCATTCGGACATCGTTTGATCGGGTTTTGGATTGAATGTTAGTTTTGAAAGTTTTGAAGAAACTTAGGCTTGAATCCGTGGATAATTGGTGATTTTGATGTTTAGGATGGTGTTTTTATGATTGGAACAAGTTCGAATAAGGAATTAGGATGTGTTGGTGTGTTTGAATGACGTCCCGGGGGCCTCGGGGTGTTTTCGGATGGTTAATCGGGAGAAAAATATGGAAAATTGCAGAACTGGTGCACTGCTTCTGTTGTTTTCGCTCCTGCGGAAGTGGGAGCGCAGGAGCGACTCCGCAGGAGCGGACCACGAGGCGCAGAAGCGGAGTCGACCACTGAAGCGGAGCCTGGTCCGCGGGGGCGGCTTCGCTGGTGCGAGAGGTCGATCGTAGAAGCGGTCTTGAGCCGTCTTGGGAAAATCCGCAGAAGCGGATGTTGGATCGCATAGGCGAGTCTGCTGGAGCGGACTCTTGGTCGCGGAAGCGGAACATTCCGCGGGAGCGGAAGACCTTCCGTATAAGTGGACCCGCAGAAGCGGTCCATGTATCGCAGAAGCGAAAATCGCAGTGAGTTAAGTGTATCAGAAGCGACCAATTGGTCGCAGAAGCGGTTCCGCAGGGGCGGAAAATGGCCCGCAGAAGCGAAAATCGCAGTGAGTTAAGTGTATCAGAAGTTAGAAAATTTCCGAAACATTTCACACATTTGGGTCTCGGCTTTAGAGGCGATTTGGGCGATTTTGAAGAGAAACTCAAGAGAAATCATCAGGTAAGCGACTATGGACTTAAACTATGATTAGTATTGGTATTATTATGCAATTATATCATGAAAATGGAAGAATTTGGGGTGATTCATGGAAGATTTAACCCTAGGCTTGAACTTTAGAAAATCAAGGTTTTGAATGAGCAAATGGAGTCCGAATTTGGTAAAATTGATATGCTTAGACTCGTATTGAGATGAGGGTTCCGAATATGTGACTTTCGTAATTTTTCGAGAATCGTACCGAAAGTCGGGTTTTACCAACTTAGTGTAATTATGCGAATTTCATATAAATTGAAGTGGGTTATGATTCTTTGACCCGTAATTGATATAATTATTGTTATTTGACTAGATTCTACACACGAGGCAACGAAATTCAAAGGAAAAGGCATCGCGGAAGATTCGACGACCGGCTAGAGGTGAGTAGTTTGTGTATATTGTAGCCTGAGGGTTCGAAACCCCGGCTTAGCACATTGTGACGCTAATAGGGCGTGGTTCGCACACCGTAGCAGGTGCGGGATTGATTGTGATTGGGGATTGAGACTTGGTCCATCCCGGAGATGAATAATATGTGTTAGTGTTGGAAATACACTGTATTTGCTATATTTGTGGGCTGTAAGCCTTGTTTGGGGCCTTGTGCCGATCTGTAGCGTCCTTAGAGGACAATATTTATGTGATAGCTAAAATTGCTTAAATCACTGATCTCAGTCCTGGAAGTTGTAATCACACTTTTGAAATGCTAAGTCACCGGCTTTTACAAATTTAATAAGGTTAAAGTATTTTTCATAAATTATGAATTGAGAACTGGAATTAAGGAAAATGAACTGTTTTGTGACTTATTTGCTTATTGTGGACTGAGCATGGGATCGGGCTGCACGCCGCAGTGGTTGATGTGAGGATCGGGCTGCACGCCGCAGCAGTATTGCGCTTGGGCTGTAGGAGCCCCTCCGGAGTCTGTACACACCCCCGGTGAGCGCCGTCGACGTTAAATTGGATCGGGCTACACGCCGTAGCGGTTATGTGCATTGCATTGCATCCGTATTTGTTGAATTACTCTGTGGTAGCTGTATTGTATTGTTGTTGCTAGTTCGTAGGAGAATCGGACTGTAGTGTAGCTTCATATTGTGGTATTTTTGTGGATTTCTTACTGTCAACTACATATATATATTTGTTACTCACCGAGTACTTAGTACTCACCCCTACTCCCTGCACCTTTTGTGTGCAGACTCAGGTACTCAGGAGCAGTAGACGGGCATCTCCAGCGTTTACATTGTCACATCGAGTTGCTGAGGTAGCTGCCTACGTTCGCAGAGCCTAGCTTCTCCTCTCATTCCAGTTGTTATTGTATATTTTGTATTCAGACTTGAGTAATTCTATATCGTACTCTCTATTTCCTGTTGGGTTTTATTAGAGGCTCTAAACTTGTGACTCCGGATCTTTGGGAGTGTCAGTACTTTTGTTCAGTATTATTATTATTGGAGTTTTTAAACTCATATATTCTTCTTGGGTTGTCCATTTGGGGACTGGTATTGTGTTAAAATTAAATTGTTGGTCTGGCTGGCCTAACTTAATTGTTGGGCGCCATCACGACCGGATTTGGGTCGTGACAAGAATGATCTCGGATGTGAATTATGATGGTTCGGTTAATTCCGTTAGGTGATTTTACACTTGGGAGATTGTCCGGATGTGACTTGGGGGTCCGTGGTAGATTTAGGCTTGAATTTGGCGAAATTAAAAATTTAGCATTTGTCGATTGGCAGTGGATATAAGAGGGTTGCTCTGATGGTAAGCAACCTTCACTTCCAACCGAGAGGTTGTGAGTTCGAATCTCCCCAAGAGAAATGTGGGAAGTTCTTGGAGGGAGGGATGCCGGGGATCTATTTGGAAATAGCCTCTCTACCCCAGGGTATGGGTAAGGTCTACGTATACACTACCCTTCCCAAACCCCATTATGTGAGATTATACTAGGTTGTTGTTGTTGTTGTTGTTGTTTTTGGTTGGCAGTGAAAATTTTGATATGAGGGTCGGAATGAAATTATAGAAATTAGAGTAGGTCCGCAGTGTCATTTGTGATGTATGTACAAAATTTCAGGTCATTCAGACGAGGTGTGATATCTTTTGGCATCGTTAGCAAAATTTGGAAGTATAGAAGTTCTTAGGCTTGAATCCGAGGATGATTTGATGTTTTGATGTTGTTTTGAGTGTGCTGAAGGGTCGACTAAGTTTGAATGGTGATATGTGACTTATTGGTATTTGTGGTTGAGGTCCCGATGGCCTCAGAATGATTTCGGATGGTCAACGAAGGATTTGGAATTGAGTTAGTGCAGTTGAAGTTGCTACTTCTAATATTATTGCACCTGCGGATTGGGGACCTCAAGTACAAGGTCGCAATGCGGTAGGGTAGTTTCAGATAAGGAAATTGAGGGCTAAGGGAAGAACTGTAGATGCGATAGGTTTGACGCATCTGCAGGTCCGCAGATGCAGTTCCTGGACCGCAGATGCAGTCTTGGGCGTTTAAGTAAAAACCCCATGTGCGGTTGTTTGGACCATAGAAGCGGTTGCGCATGTGTGATTAAAGGACCGCATGTGTGGAAATGCCTGGGCAGAACGTATAAATTGGACCCTTCACGAAATTTGAGTTATTTTCACCATTTTTCATCCATTGAAGCTTTTTGGAGTGTTTTGAAGATTGAATCAAGGGGATACTCATTGAGGTAAGTTATTTGAGGTAAATACTTGTAATTATGGTAATTTTTAGTATTTTAAGCATGAAATTGGTAGAAATTAGGGATGAAATTGAAGGGATTAGGGCTTGGAATTGGAGAGTTTGATTTAAAGAATTGAGGGACCATTTGATGTCGGATTTTAATAATTTTGGTATGTATAAACTCGTGAGCGAAAGGAATTTCTAGTTTTATAAATTTTGTTGGATTCCGCAACATGGGTCCAGGGTAGGTTTTGGGTGAATTTTAGGGTTTTGGTATAAATTGATAGCTTTTCGTATGGGATTGGTTCCTTGGCCTATATTGACTTTATTGTATCTTTTGGTCAGACTTGGACGTTTCGAGGCAAATTCCAAAAGCAAGGGCGTCGCGGAGTAGGGATTTGATCGGTTTGATGTAAGTAATATGCTTGTAAATCGTTTCCCAAGGGTATAAAGTCCCGAATTTCACGTCGTTTCAATATTGTGAGGTGATGCACATGCTAGGTGACGAGCGTGTGGTCATGCACCATTAGGGATTGTGACTTGGTCCATCTCGTAACAACTACTAAGTTGCGTCTTTGACTGAAAACTAGATCATACTTATGTGTTTTAGAAAGAAATTGTATAATTTGTGTTGGATGCCATATTTTGGCCTCATGCCAAGCTGTTTGGACCCTTAGGGGCCTTTTCTTATTATTTCCTCACTGTTTTGACTTAAGATCTATACTCAATCATGCTATGTTTTACTAAATTCATAGCTCACTCTTTATTACTTTGTTTTGATGAATAAAATGATATTTTGAGCTGAGCACCCTACTTTACTCTAAGCCCGAGTGGCTTGATAGGTTTCTGACTGAGTAAGATGAGGTCTTGTCTTATGAGGAAATTATGGAATCGAGCTACATGTCGCAGCATGTTGTTACTGATTTGTTATTGTGAGAGGCCAATGGACTGATTGATTTACGCCAAGAGGTGGCTTGTTATGGCACTTGGGATGTAGGAGTCCCTCAGAAGTTTGTACACCACCAGTGAGCGTGGGTGTGAGCACGTGATTTTTACTCTACACATGAGTCATTCCTATAAAATTCAAAATAAATAAATTTTCCTTATTTTTACAATTTGCGTATTAATTAGTTTCATGAAAATTCATATAAAAATAAAAAAAAATATGCATTTGCATTTAGGAAATTAATTTCGCATTTTAGTAGGTATTAATTCATCTTAGAACAATTAAAGAAAAATCAAAAAATAACATTAGTTAGCTTTTTTAAAATGAAAATTGCCAAAAAGAAGGTAATTAGTTTAATTTTTAATAAGTTCCTAATAATTACAAAGTAGGAAAATATAGAAAATACAAAACAAATTAAAATATAACAAAATACCAAAAAATAATAATAACAAATAAAGGATTGGGTATTCTTAACATAATGCCTGAAATTGGGCTTCTTATTTTGAAATTCACCTGGCCCAAACCAACCCACACTCAAGCCCAACCCATACATATACCCGACCCGCCAACCCATTTTTCTCTTAGAAAATAACGGAACTCTCACACCTTAGAGACACAAAAATACCGTGTCTCTATCTTCTTCATTTCTTGAGCCAGCATGAAGGTTATTTAACAGAAAGGGATTTTTTCAGAGAGGGGGGATACTTAGAGAGGATTAGAGGAAGATTGAGAGAAGATTTAGAGAGTGAAAATCGAAGAGAATTTTCAGATGAAAGAATTTAGATTCTAGGGATCTTCTTTTTCATTTTATTGCTTTTGATTTCTGGTATCAGGACAGAAAAAAAAAGATTGTTGAGCATGCCATGATTTCACTTTAATATCGGCTACTGTCTAGAATTTCGAATGTACAGAGTCTATTTTTCAATTTTGATTCGGAAGTTTGGTTAAAAAATGGATTCATTGTGAAGCTCGGATCTGCTGCTGTTTGTTAAGCTAAATTTCATCTCTATTATGGGTGCGGATTGAGTTCGAGAGTCGAGGTTGATTGAGTCCGCTGCTGTTCAAGGGAGATATAAATCGAAGTTCGAGCTGGTTTCTACTGTTGTTTCGCTGAATTGTTGCTGAACCTCGAACAGATTTTGGAGTCGAAACTGTGTAATAGCCTTTGATTCTGTTATCAAAAGAACTTCAAAATTTCAGGTTCAATCTTCGTCTCTCTGTCCTTGAAATTCTGTTTCGTCTTTGTGCTTGGATGTCAGTAACCGTCAAATTTCTTCTATTTGACATATTGGATCGCAACCTAATTTGTTTGGTGATCGTTAGAATAGTTTCGAATTGCATCGAGTCTCACATAGATATGCAGTATGTTCCATTAGTTTCCCTGTTCGACTCTCCAATGGTTTTTCGCTTGTGTATGTCCTGTGTTTGAATTGGTGATGGCAGTACGTTTATGGTCGTTTGGTTTATTGTATAATACTGCTTGGATCCTTGCTTGGTTCTGTCTGCCATGCTACTCGATTTTTGATTCGAATTGATATTTCGATTTTATCTCAATTCAATCAATACTAAGGAAGACACTTCAATTGGTTTTAACTTTGATTTTGAGTTCAAACATGAAATACTTGATGAAATCTAAGCTGCCTCTGTAGTTTTATTTTTCCAGAAACTGGAGCGACTCGAAACAGATCATTTTTATCGTTAGAGGAGTTCCGATTTCAGACTGTGAATCGATTTTGTCGATTATTCACTGACTGGTTAATATCATTGATTTACTCATTTTGCTAGCCTCGGTTTGATGTGTGTATCAGTCGGCTC
>JASVEL010011406.1:0-128969 GCA_032618575.1 Nicotiana noctiflora | reverse complement strand
CTATTAAATTGTTCCCCGAGTCTTGTTAATTGGATAATTAATCATAAGTGGCTATATTTGTAAGATTACCTAGGGTTGGTTATTGATGTAATGTGAATTTAGTTATTGAACTAATTCTGAATTTTGATTGATTAAAAGGGTTAATTGGTTAATTGAACTATAATCACTTAATTGTGGCTATTTGATAAATACAAATCTGAAATTTGGTTAAAATAAGAATAAAATACAGAATTTTGAAATGTAATAAACCTTAAGAAGTAGGGGTAAATTGGGAAATTGATATAATTGTAATAAGATTAAAAGAGAAGGGGTACAATTGGGATAAGAAATGGTAAAGTTGTTATAAATATAGAGGATTAAGGGCATTTTGGGTATAAAAAGAGTAGGATTAGTAATTCCCCTAAGCAAGTAGGGGTACATTAGGTATTACATTGAATTAGAATATGGTATAACCTTCTAGGTGGGGTTTTAGTGTAACTTTTAATGAAATAACTGCAGTAATCTGTCTAAATAATTAGAAATTGGAGGGGTTTTAATGAAATAATTCAAATTCAAATTTCCCTCCTATTTGGGTCTATAAATAGACATAAATTCTGCATAATAAGAAGACTTTTTGACCCTTCAGACCTTCCTTTAACTTTTCTTAGACCTTCTTTTTTATTTTGAACTTTTGAACCATAAAAAACCCTAGGAACTTTCAGACCTTTCTTTTTAAACCTTTGACAGATATTTAGACTTTGGAATCTGAAAAACCCAGAAACTCCCTCAAAAAAATAGTCTGTTAAATTCCATGATCTGAAATTAACATTTTCAGATCATTTTTCTTCTTTATACATTCAAATACATATAAAAAAATCCAAAAAATAAGAATAGAATCCATTACAAATCAGTAGAGAGCTGTTATTCCAGTGATTTGAATGTGAATTCTGGTTTTGAAACAACTTGAAGTTATGAAAATTATCTCCTGGGATTAACTGCTTGATTTCACTGCTGCTGTTGAATCATTGAACTGATGTTGCTGAGTTTACTGCTGAAATACTATCTGCTGAATATTAGTCATCATGATTTGTAGTAATCATGATGATCTGCTTTAATTACATGTACACATCCTGAATTCAATATGATGTAGATCATCAATTTTAAGAATGAAATGAAGAAGCTGTTTCTGATACATTTAGCCACTTATTCTGTTGAATTTTCATTTCTACTGGATTGTTAACTGGGACTGTTAAATGGACTTTAACTGGATTTTTATTGTCGTGAATAAATATATACTTTGACATTGTTTCCCTTAGGAATTAATAGTTTATTCATTAGATTAATTATGTAATATTAGTCATCATGATTTGTAGTAATTTTGGATGAATGTTGGACTATTATTCTCCTTAACTGTTAGTAGTACGCTTGAACTGTTATTAGAAGCTTTCAGTTACTGTCATTAATCAATTACATATTCATAGGTTAAAAGAAAATATTACAATTTGAATTCAGTAGATTGTGTAGCTCTTAGCTATTTTGTTTGACTTCATTATGAATTGAATGTTGGCTTATGTTTCATAATAATAAAAACATGTTCAAGTGTTAAGCCAAACGTTATTATTTAAATTGAATCTGAAATAGGTAGTACTAATAGTTAATGAAGATAAAAAAAATAAAATAATCTCCTTATGCTTAACAATCAGCTAATTTGAATTGAATCCTTGAATTTAGATAAGTAATTAGTTCAATTTGTTTGTGTAAGGTTGTTAACATAATAAAGTTAGCTTCATCTCGACTCGAAGGCCTCACTGTACGTTCTTCACTACACGTATGTTATGGTAATGAGAGTTAGAGATTTCAATGATTATTAAGGAAATTAATTCACAGTTAGTTCTGCAAAAAATATGACAGTTAGTCCATGAAGAATTTGATATATAATAGGTTCAGTTTATTCTAACAATAAATGATACACACTGCTTCACGTCTGATTCACTGTAAATTAGTATGGCCTGTTTTGCTCTTCTGTTTAAGCCTATCTCAGGCCCAGAATTTGAAAAGAATTAATCCAAGACAAATGTATAAATTGGAATTCCTTGGACCTAAGGTTAAAATGGCACTTGGCCCATTAATGTTTAATTGATAGGCTATGGCATTTCTTAATAATCATAAATTAGGACCTTTGTTTATTATTCGAGACCAATTAAATAGAAAATCATAGTCATGTTAGGATTGACCTTAAATAAAATAATGAGACGAGCCTCGCCAAACAAAAATACATAATTGCGGGGCCCTCAATCAATTGTTATAAAAACTTAGACTTGGAAGGACCGTTTAGTAAATTCCATGGTCTTTCCCAAAGTTAACCACACGATAGACTCTTTAGGCACGACTTTAATAAAATTACTTTTCTAAATACGGGTGCACATTTATGTGACCCAAATCTTAATCTCGGCGAAACTGAAATGCATTAAAGTCACAGGCGTACTGGTTGCGGTGTGACTCGAAATGTATTTTCGTGACGTCGCAATTCTTCTAAAATTAGAAAGCGGAACATAAAAGCACATAATTAAAATATATAAAGAAATCAGATAAACAAAAATTGCAGTTGAGCGACCGTGCTAAATCTACGGAATCTCGGAGTGCCTAACACCTTCTCCCAGGTTAACAGAATTCCTTATCCAGGTTTCTAGTTTTGCAGACTGTAATACAGAGTCATAAATTTCCTTAGTTCGGGATTAACCGGTGACTTGGGACACTATTATTTTCCCAAGTGGCGACTCTGAAAAATTAAATAAATTGATCCCGTTCCAACTGTCTTTTAAGTGGAAAAACTCCTTCCCTGATTATTATTATATCCTTTTTCGGGGTGTAGTAGTAAACAACGACACGTATTATATGTGTGAAAAAAGGAGGTGTGACACCAGCGGTGCGCAACTCTTCATAAACTATTAGCCTGGCCTCGGTGTACGTCCACATGTCGTGTGCCTCACTAGACACATCGTCGGCCAAATCGATCATTATTACCTGCTTGAGAGCATCAACTTCGGCTTCCTTGGCATTGAGCTCGACACGTAGGGCATCAATTTTGGCACACAATTTAGTGGCCTCCGCCATTGCCCCACAACCTATCTCTAGCTCATCCTCGTTCGACCAAAGGAGATTCTCCATCTCTGTGTTTCGAGCCATGACAGTCATTAAATTCGCATCCTCTTGCTCTAACTGAGCCACACGCTCTCGCAGTCCAGCTTCTGAGTACTCCAAACCCTCACAAAATACATGAAACTACGGGTCTTGGTCATAGATATCCGCCAACGTCTAGTGTTTAGCTCGGCACTTTGTACTTTTTATTACCCTCTTAATGGTGGCAGTCTTCCTCTGAGCATGCCGGCCCCTCTCGACTTCCAAAATAGGGGTCTGAAAAGGGAACACAACATAAGTCAGCACATGCCTAAAGGCCCACACTAAGTAACAAACAAAAAAAAACATTGCATACCTACAAAGCTACACCGGCAACTCGTCGGGATAAGTCCCTATCGTTGACGTCTTTTAGAGTCTCGGTCTCGGCAGCCGCACACAACAAAGTCATATCCGCCGCGGCCTTCTCATTCTCCTGTAATAGGTTATGTCCAGTCGAGATCATGATTCGATGGTTAGGCCCAACCGTCGCCATTTCCACTCGAGTGTGATCCCCTTATGGCATGTCCGCAACCGTAGGAGCCCGCCTAAAATCCAATGGCTCAGCAGCTGCGGGTATGTCATCTCCTTCGACTCTCAGGGAGGAAATATCGGGTACAACCCCCCCAGAGGGGTCGGCCTCTCCAAGAAAATGGAATAGCCCATTAAGACCGGTCTCGATCCAGGACGACGTATAATCGCCCTCCTATGCTCTACGACTATACCTTTGCCGAGAAGCAGTCAAAGCCTCTTCCGCTCCAGTGGCTTTTTGCCTTCGGAAGCCTCCTCTTTGACATGAGGAGATGGAGGTGAAGGAGTCACCTCATTCACAGATTCAATTCGGGTCGTATTTCTACCCTCGGACTGAGCAGCTTTGGAAGCATCCTAGCTAGAGGCCTCTACGGTCGCATACTCGGCCTCAGGCTGAGCAATCTCAGGAACATCCTCATCCAAACGCTCCTGAAGCACATATTCGTCATCAGAGTCCGTCACCGAGGGAGCTACAACATTACATCTTCTCCTCCTTTGAGATGCGCTCCGAGCTTCCAAAATAAAGTAAGTCAAGCGACGACGCTTGAAAATAAAATTACCAAACTGAAAGTCGGTGCAATACCTGAAGGGCCGTAGTTTGTGATAAATGCCGTCCACGTCCGGCATTCCTCTATGAGAGGGATCTCTCTCTCCACCCATGACCTTATATCTGGTACAAGTCGGGGCAGAGAAACCCTAGCTGCAAAAATGTGAAAGCAAGAAAAGTCACGAAGATTGAACGACCATAAGTGATGAAAAGTGTTAAGTATGTAAAGCAACACTCACGTTCGGGATTCCATATTTCTGGGAACCCTTCTGGGGCCGCCACCAAGTCCGATGTTCGAACAAAGAAATATTTTAGCCAAAAACGATTATTGGGCTTGTCGTCCGCTTGGATAACCAGGTCTTCTGCGTCACGGTTTTTTAACTGTAATATCATTCCCCTTATGAAACCGGGGAAATAGTTGTAGCAGGTAGCGGATCATGATGTTAAGTCTAGCCCGCTGAGTATAAGTGGTCAGTATGCGACATACTTTCCACGTGTGTGGAGTGAGTTGGGTCGGACACACATTGTAGAAACGACAGAGCTCCTCCGAAGGATATATGGGAAGGCTACACCCAATGAAATGGGGTATTCATAAAAAGCACAGAACCCCGGTCTATGCACGTTGGCAAAGTCCTCTTTGGCCACCCTCATAACCAGTGTATTCGGAATTTTGTAGGACTCCCACAAACAATCCAAATGTGAGTCAGAGAAATCAGAACGGCTCCATGCATGAGTTACGCATCGTGTGGGAAAATCCCTTCGAGCGTGCAGCTCACACGGAAGAAAATTATCTACAGAAAGGGGAACAAGGGGTCTTTGAGTCTTTTTCCCACCACCCGAAGATGGTGGAACCCTAGAGGGAGGCTCGTTCTATTTCCTCCATGATGTTGGCCTCGTCTTGCCATAATCAGAGTTTGTCTAACGAATAAATGCATCAACGACTAGGGAAACTAACTTCGAAGAAGACCCGAAGAATTCAAATACAAAAGTTGATAAAAGCCCTAACGAAAGACAAAAATAGGAAGAGAAAGTCTGACAAGTTCAAAATATAGTAAAAATCAAACCCTCATCCAATTTATAGAGACTTAATATATGGGAATCAAAGAGGTAGGTGTCAGAAAAGTGGCGGGAAACCGAAATGTCAAATCGCCCCCTGATCTGTCTTTGGAGCAGTTGTAATCATGATGCATGCCGACAGTGACGACAATTCGAAAAGTAGGCCACGTGTCAATGCATTAATGACGCCACGGTAGATCGACTTTTCCACCTATTGCAAACGTACATCGAGTACGCCTCCAATGGGCAGAGGGACTAACTGTATGGGCTAAATATGGTTTAGCCATTAGGGGCTGAATGCTACTTTCCCCACGCCCATAAAATGGTGAGGGAACGACCCTCCCTTACGTTTCTTACAATGAGGGCGTAACATAAGTGTAAGGGTACAAACGTCGACGTATGTATTTAGACGTCCTCTCTTTAAGAGCGCCAGAGACTCCTCGACGAATTGTAATTTTAGTAACGAAGCCTCACCTTTATATAAAGGGGGGTTTCCTTGTTGTAAAAGGATCAATGTTATTTTTCAATAATACAACTCTCTCATTCTCTCTTACTTTCTCTCTATCTCTTAACTCTAACGAACAACTGTTCTTAAGTTCATCATCTTACAATATCAGATCTATTATAACTATATTGTTTTCATATCTCTAGGCTTATTATATTTGATTACGATTTACCCTTTCATATTTTTGATTGTTTTAAGCCCACAAAATAATGTTTAACTTTTGAGCCAAACAGTAAGGATGAAGGCGACGCCAATTAAGACCTAGCGTCCTCGTTAGGAGGACTTCAACCACGTTTTGTACTTTTATAATTATTTCGAGGAAGGTCTCCTATTATATAAAAGGGACCTTTCCATTGTAAATGGGCATGATTATTATTCTTGGATAATACAACTTTCTTATTTTCTCTCACTCTCTCTCCATCTCTACAACTCACGAACACTCATTCTGGAGTTCATCTTATCCACTGCAATAATTTCATCCCTTTTAACACTAGGTTATATTATATTTGATTACGATGTACCCCTATTAATTTTTTTGATTGATTTTCAGCTTATAAAGTAGATTGATAATTTTTTAGCCAAATAATTTGGTGCCTTCTGTAGGGAATTCGATAATCAAAATCATAGTATCCACTAGTGAACAACCAACAACCATTCTCTACACCACACAAAAAGATGGCCGAAAATAACACACGATCGAAAGCCATAGTGGGTGTTACAACCAATCTCCTTGGTCCTCCCAACGAGGCCAGTGATGAGGTTATCTTGAATGCAACCCCTCGCACCACTCCAAGAACAGATATCTCACCTTCTCCATCTGAAGATCTGACGATCTTGCATGAAAAAGGATCCTTAATGTCTGTGGCTAAAAAAGCACCCTCGGTGGTTAAGAAGCTACTGGAAAAATGGCTGACAAGTACTCTAAGTGGCTTGGTTGAGAAGTCACCACAAATCAACGTCAAGTGTATGCCAACGGTAAGCATCATCGATGTCATGGGTGAACATGAGGATATACGAGCAAATAATAGATCCATCGAAGTACAGGCCAACGACGGTACGCTAACAGCCATACTAAAGAAGATGGAAGAAATGGAGAAAGAAAACAGGGTCTTCGCGACCAAATAAAAGAGCATTGAGAGAGGCTAGACAAGATCCCTGGTGCTCCCAAGTTGCTGCCAAAACGCGACGTGGGAAGATTCGTCGAATAACCATATACCGAAGAAGCTGCTCCTCACTCTATCCCAAAAACCTTCAAGATGCCACCCTACTTAAGGGTATACGATGGAACCATAGATCCCGAAGATCATTTGATTCACTATGTTACTGTCATGAAAGGTAATGAACTATCGAAAGAGCATGTACCATCGGTGTTGTTGAAGAAGTTCGATGAGACGCTGATGAGAGGGGCCCTAGCGTGGTACTCCCAGCTACCAGCTAAGGCTATATCAACATTTGAGGAACTGGAGGATAAGTTCGTCACCGCCCACGCATAAGTAAAGAAAGCGGAAGCAAGATTCAACGACATCATCACCGTCAAGCAAAACGTAGGGGAAGGACTCAGGGACCTCTTAGCCAGGTTCAACAGGGTAAGGATGAGCCTTCCAAACGTATCGAAAGGTATGGCAGTCGCCGCCTTCTAGAACGGGCTAAACAAGGATGGTTCAAGGGCGACCAAGAAACTACTAAGCCGTCTCATGAAATATCCCCCTACCACATGGGAGGAAATCCATAACGCCTATTGCCCTGAGGTACGAGCGGACGAGGAAGATCATAATGGGCCGACCCAATGGGTAATAATGATACACTTAGAAACTAGGAGGGATCGAAGCAATGAAGGACGATGAGAACAACTCCCACGCCTCAATAAAGACCAACACCGGCCAAATACCAGATCCTCCCATCCACCATCAAGGCATACGAATTCTCTATAGCGATACGTTGCCCACTTCGAAACAGAAGAGGTACACCTCCTTTATTGTACCCTGAGTACCCATCCAAAAATCAAAAGTGTGACCTCCCTGCCGATCTATCCAGAATCTGATCAATAAAGGGAAGTGGGAAGTGGTCTTTCCGGGTGGCAGATTCAACTTTCTATAATCCATTCAAATTCTCTAGCCTATGATGGTTCTTGTTAATATTAGTTCATTGTTATCATTCTTTACCACCATCATGCCACCCTTTTTAGGAACGAATTGAACTGGGCTAACCCAGCTATTGTCAGATATTGGAAAAATGATTCCCGCATCCAACTACTTTATCACTTCCCTCTTCACCACTTCCTTCATATTTGGATTCAGCCTCCTCTGATGTTCCCTAAAAGGTTTGTGCACCGTTCCAGCAGAATCTTGTGCATGCAATAGGTGGGATGATCCCCTTGATGTCTGCCATAGTCTACCCAATAGCAGTTTTGCACTCCTTTAGTACCTACAAAGGTTGTTAAACTTGCACATCTAACAAACCAGATGAGATAATAACAGGTAATGTAGCGTAGGGACCCAGAAATTCATACATGAGGTG
The DNA here is from genome assembly GCA_032618575.1 of Nicotiana noctiflora. Taxonomy (NCBI): domain Eukaryota; kingdom Viridiplantae; phylum Streptophyta; class Magnoliopsida; order Solanales; family Solanaceae; genus Nicotiana; species Nicotiana noctiflora. The sequence continues at coordinate 120,660 of JASVEL010011406.1, read as the reverse complement.
AATTGGCAATGGCTTTAGTTCCAGATTAGGTAGTTCTTCAATGGATGGCTTTGCTGGAGGGCTCTCTCTCTTTGCTAAGTGTAAGGGCTCAAACTCTAGATTTCTATCCTAGAACCCACTACCTTCCAATGCCAACACCCATATCTAAATTCATTAAGCACGCAACAAGGGGATCCTCAACCGTCAACACTTCATCATCAGACTCTACAATTACATCTATGACATCAATACGAGAGCAATTAGCGAACTCACTTGGTCGCCTCATAGATTTCTGCACATTGAATATAAATTCTTCATCATTGAGCCTCATCTTGAGCTCCCAGTCTCACAATCAATCAAAGCTCTCCCTGTGGCTAAGAATGGTCGTCCTAAGATTATAGGAATCTCTTCATCCACTTTGCAATTCAAGATTACAAAATCTGCAGGGAATACGAATTTCCCCACCTGAATAAGCACATCATTAAGGATCCCAAATAGACGCTTCACAGTCCTGTCGACTAGCTGCAGCAACATAGAGGTGGGTCTAGCTCTCCCAATGCCCAACCTCTTATAAATAACCAGGGGCATAAGATTGATGCTGGCCTCTAAATCACAAAATGCCTTAGCAAAGTCGAAGTTCCCTATGGTGCATGGAGTTGTAAAGATACATGGGTCAAATAGCTTTTTAGCAACAGGTCTAGACACCAGTACACTATAGGTCTGAGTAAGTGTCACCATGGCCAGGTCTTGGAAGTCAAACTTCCGAGACATCAATTCCTTCATCATTTTAGCATATCCAGGCATCTCCTTTAAAGCTTCAATCATTGGAATGTTTACCTGGATTTGTTTGAGCATCTCAAAGAACTTTTATAATGCTCCTCCTTTTAGTGCTTGGACAACCTCTATGGAAATGGTACAGGAGGTCTTTTCTTCCCAATCACTTGAGACTTCTCTTTCTCAGCTACTGTTTCAACTACTGGCTCTTCAACTGGCTCAGCTACTTTCTCGGTATCCTGCTGCATATTCTTTTCTTCTGGTGCGTGTTGGACTGTCACATCTATTCTGAATCTTTGTATTTCTGTCAATGGCAATTGATAATTACGTTAACTCCCCGGCAACGATGCCAAAATTTGATCACGCCCAACTATGCCTTCTAAAAAAGACTCTGCGGACGTTGCAAATATAACCCAAGTATTACATCTAGGGTCAAATCCACAAAGAGTAATCTATCAATCACTATCTTCACACCCCCTAACTTTTCAGAACCACCTTCCCAAATATTTGAATCTCAGTTGAATGTTTCTTTACCAACTACACTTGCAAGTAACTAAACATCTGTAAACTAAACTAATAAGGTTGTAAACAATAATGAGAGAAAGCTAAGGCAATGATTTCCCCTATTGATGGAATCCCTTATGTTTATGCTCATACAAATTCACCAACACATCTCTATCAATCATGAATGCTCCTCTTACCATAAATCTCTCCCGAGTAATCACAGTAATTTACTATTGCACTCTCCCGAGATACAATAGCTTACTTTATTTAGCACAATTCACTTTAGATTACACCAAAGGCTTTGTTATCCCTAATTCTGCCTTTAAACCCGCAATTATAGATTCCTCTTATAATTTAGGAGTGGTGTTGTTCAACAATAACCTAAATATGCAATCTTTTCCAAGTATGCACACTAAATAGACATAACTAATTGAGGATCATGTCTATTAGCTACAACAAATACAAAGTTGAACAAATAGAGATTAAACAAGCAATTTGTATTCACATAAACAAGAAGTTCATCCCCCATCAGGTTCCATCAAAACCTTAGACAAAACATTTAGCTACTCATGGCTATGGGAAAACAAACTAAGATAGAATTCATCATACTATCAATAAAAATCAAAGAAAAGAAGAAAGATGTTTGGAGTATTCTCTCACAGTAGTTTTTCTTGCCAAGATACTCTAAAAATCAATACATGCCTCTTTTGGGCGAAGTCTAGTGTTTAAAATAGGGTTTAGGTCTAGAAATCCCGTCTTTTACACCTTAGTCCTCGAAGTTTATTACGCCTGCCGCAGTTCTGCCGTGGTCACGGTAGAACCGCGGCCAAATGCCCTCTCTGAATCTCAAATATTCTACAGCTATCTTCCATCGCGGTTCTACCGCGTTCACGGTAGAACCGCGGCCAAACCTCTTCTCTGAATCTTCAGTGTTGGCAGGCGTGGTTCACTTGGGCATTTACAGAGTTGGCCTCTTTTACTCCATTTTTTTGACTCCAACAATACTCCCTAGCCTTCCTTGGACATATATCACCTGCAAATCGTGAATAGCACTAATAAGAGCCTTTTGTTATCTCTTTTATCATCAAAACTACACAAGATGGTGATTATTTAAGGCATTATTATAGTTAAATTTACCTATTATCATAAATCAATGGTTGAAAATATTGACCCAATCCAGTTGGACAACGCCGACCTTACAAAGAAAGCCTACATAAGGCACGGTCTCACCAACCCAAGTATGTACCGTGAATTCCTAACTAACCATACAGATTTGTTTGCTTTTTCCCGTTCAGATATGCTGGGAATCCCGAGAGACATCACCACTCACAAGTTGAACGTCGATCCATTATACCCGCTCGTACAACATATGAGAAAGAAATTCAATGCTGCCATCAATGAGGCGGTCAGCGAGGAGGTAGACAAATTATTGGCCAACGGTTCCATCAAAGAATCGAAGTACCCCAGCGGGTCGCCAATGTCGTCATGGTCAAAAAGAAAAAAGGGAGGCGGAGAATATGTGTGGATTTCACCGATCTCAACAAGGCATGTCCCAAGGATTCATTACCACTACCCCATATCGACTAGTTGATAGACGCCACCGCGAGACATGAACTGTTGAGCTTCTTAGATGCCTACTCCGGCTACAATCAAATCATGATGGCTGAGGAGGACCAGGAGAAAAAAACTTTTATCACCCACCAAGGGACATACTGCTACAAGGTAATGCCCTTTGGGCTAAAAAATACAGGGGCTACGTGCCAGAGACTGGTCACCAGAATGTTCAAAGAACAGCTTGGTAAGATTATGGAGGTCTATATCGATGATATACTGGTAAAATCATCAAATAAAGAAGACCACATCAACCACCTGAAAGAGGTCTTTGAAATATTAAGGAGGTACGGGATGAAGCTGAACCCCGAGAAATACACCTTCAGCATAGCCTTGGGAAAGTTCTTAGGGTTTCTTATATCCCAACGAGGCATCGAGGTCAACCCAGATCAGATTAAGGCGATAGATGCAATACCTAAGATTCTGAACGGCAAAAGACAGGTACAAAAGTTGACAGGGCGAATAGCCTCCTTATCCAGATTCATCTCAATGTCCTCCGATAGGTGCCATAAATATTTCAATGTGTTGAGAAAAGATAATGGATTACAATGGAACGAGCAATGCGTCGAAGCCTTGAGAAAATTGAAAGCGTATCTATCTTCGCTACCACTACTGGTCAAAGCGAGATCGGGCAAACCCCTACTGATATATCTGGCCATCTCTGGGGTCGCCATCAGCGCAGCCTTGGTCCGCGAAAATGAAGGTACGCAATCTCCTATTTACTATATAGCAAAACCTTAGTGGACGTCGAAACACGGTATCCACACCTTGAAAATTAGCCCTGGCATTGGTCGTAGATTCACGAAAGCTCCAACCCTATTTTCAATGCCACCCTATAAAAATAGTAGTGATCTTCTCATTGAGAAGTATCCTACATAAGCCTAAATTATCAGGTAGACTCGCCAGATGGGCCATAGAGCTCAGCGAGTACAACATCTCGTACCACTCGAGAAACGCCATTAAGTTGCAAGTACTAGCCAACTTATTAACCGATGCAGCACAGAGATACTGCTAGAGACAGACTAGAGGCACATCGTACCCCCTCCAACAACGACCTATGGACTCTATACACTAACGGCGTTGCTAATGCCTCGGGATCGGGACTGGGACTCATTCTTGAGGTACCCATGGGCAAAATAATTCACTAGTCTGTGTGGTGCCCCGAAATGACTAATAACGAGACTGAGTACGAGGCCATTATTGCAGGTATGAAACTAGCTATCAAATACGGGGCTCGATGACTCATCCTCCATTGCGACTCCAACTTGTAGTGAACCAGGTCACTGGGACTTACCAAATCAAGGAGAAAAGATTGCAAAAATATCAGTCAGAGATCCACAAATTAATGACTGAGTTCGACGATTGCCGCTTCGAATAAATTCCGAGGGCATAAAATATTGAAGCGGATGGCTTGGCAAAATTGGCCACAGCCACTAAAATTCCGATAGAGAAAGCATGGTCACCCTTCTTCATTCATTAATTGACCACACTGAGGTACTTTCTTTAAATTTGACTTAGGACTGGTGCAACCAATTTGTATCTTATCTGCAGGATGGTACACTCCCACACGACAAAAGAGAAGCAAAGAAGCTTAGCGTACAGGCCGCCAGACATTGTCTGATAAATCACGAGCTCTACAAAAGGACGTTTTGCGGACCCCTAACCAAGTTCCTAGGGCCGCACCAAATGAGACCAGTACTCGAAGAGGTACATGAGGGTCACTGCGGCACCCATACAGGCAACCACACCCTCGTATGCTACATAATACGATCCGATTATTATAGGCCCACCATGAAGAAAGATGCAGCGGAATACATTTTCCAATGCAAATAATGTCAAAAGTATGCCCCCATGATACACCAACCAGGAGAAACCCTCCACTCAGTCACCTCCCCATGGACTTTCATCAAATGGGGAATGGATATAATCGCCCCCTGCCAGCGGGATGAGGAAAGGTACAATTTCTATTAGTTTTAACTGACTACTTCTCCAAGTGGGTGGAAGTAGGTGCGTACGCCCAAGTATGCGAACAGGAAGTCATTGCCTTCATATGGAAGAATATCATCTGCCATCTCGGCATCCCCAAAGAAATCAGCCGCAACAACGGACGATAATTCGTCGGTTAGAAGATGAGAGAATTCTTCGACAAGTGGCACATTAAGGGAATACTCTCCACGCCATATCACCCCACTGCCAATGGCCAAGTAGAATCTTCCAACAAAACAATACTGAACATACTGAAAAAGAAACTCGAGGAAGCCAAAGGGCTATGGTCCGAACTACTATCGAAAGTATTATGGGCGCAACGGACCACACCAAAATCCTGCACAGGAGAAACACCATATTCATTGTTCTATAGAACTGTTGCAGTTATACCAGTCGAAGTCGGCAAACCAAGCTTGAGGTATTTACATACCAGCGGAATATAGAATGACGCAAATAGGTTTCAAGACCTCGACGAGGCCGAGGAAAGAAGAGAAATGGCCCACATAAGAATGGTTTCCCAAAAACAATAAGTCGAAAGGTACTACAACAAAAGATCAAAAGTAAGACCACCCAAAGTGGGCGACTACGTCGTCAAATCCAAAACATTAACATCAAAAGACACAAGCGAAGGAAAATTGGGCACCAACTAGGACGAACCCTACAAAATCACAACAGCAACATGTAAAGGAGCATTCCAATTAGAAACAATGGAAGGAAGGACTTTCCAAAATAATTGGAATGTTGCCCACCTCAAGTATTTCCATTTCTAAAAGGCGTCTCCCGAGTCGCACTCTTTTTCCCTTACCCAAGTTTTGTCCCAATTGGGTTTTCTCTGGGAGGTTTTTAATAAGGTGGCATAGGGGACACCTGAGATATTTGCGGAACGAGTTTATCATACCAGCCACTCCATGCACTCTCTTGGCTGACATGATAAAAGGACTTGACTAGCACCATCTCCAACGTATGAACGACTAAGGCCATCTCCAATGTATGAACGTCTAAGGCCATCTCCAATGCATGAACGACTAAGGCCATCTCCAATGTATGAACGACTATGGCCATCTCCAATGTATGAATGGCTAAGGAGATACAACTAAGGCCATCTCCACCGTATGAACGACTAAGGCCATCTCCAATGAATGAACGGCTAAGGCCATCTCCAATGTATGAACAACTAAATCCATCTCTAATGTATAAATGGCTAAGGCCACCGTCATCAATAAGTCGACCCAGCTCGACTATGACAAATAAAGTAACTCGACGACAGTCGAAGTTAAGTATATGGCTAAGGCCATCTCTAACGTGCAAATGGCTAAGGCTACCGTCATCAACAAGTCGACCCAGCTCGACTATGACAAATGAAGTAACTCAACGACAGTCTAAGTTACGCATATGACAAAGGACATCTCCAACGTGTAAATGGCTAAGGCCACAGTCATCAATAAGTCGACCTAGCTCGACTACAACAAATAAAGTAACTCGACGACAGTCAAAGTGACGTATATGGCCAAGGCCATCTCCAACGTGTAAATGGCTAAGGCCACCATCGTTAATAAGTCGACCCACCTCGACTACGACAAATGAAGTAACTCGATGATAGTCAAAGTTACATATATGGCCAAGGCCATATCCAACGTGTAAATGGCTAAGGCCACCATCGTTAATAATTGACCCAGCTCGACTATGACAAACGAAATAACTCGACAACAGTCGAAGTTACGTATATGGACTAGGGCATCTCCAACGTGTAAATGGATAAGGCCATAATCATCAATAAGTTAACCCAACTCGACTATGACAAACAAAGTAACTCAACGACAATCTAAGTTACGTATATAGCCAAGGCCATCTCCAACATGTAAATGGCTAAGGCCATAGTCATCAATAAGTCGACCAAGCTCGACTACGACAAACAAAGTAACTCGACGATAGTCGAAGTTACATATATGGACAAGGCAATCTCCAACGTGTAAATGGATGTGTAAATGGCTAAGGCCACCATCGTCATTAAGTCGACCCTGCTCGACTATGACAAACGAACTAACTCGACGACAGTCAAAGTTACGTATATGGCCAAGGCCATCTCCAACGTGTAAATGGCTAAGGCCATCATCGTTAATAAGTCGACCTAGCTCGACGCGAATTAAGTAACTCGATAACAATCAGAGTTACGTATACGGCCAAAGCCGTCCCCAACGTGTAAATAGCTAAGGCCATCATCGTTAATAAGTCTACCCAGCTCGACTATGACAAACGAAGTAACTCGACAATAGTCGAGTTACGTATACGGCCAAAGCCATCCCTAACGTGTAAAAGGATAAAGCCATCATCGTTAGTAAGTCGACCCAGCTCGACTACGATAAACAAGTAACTCGAAGATAGTCAAAGTTATGTACATGGCTAAGGCCATCAACAATATTACGGCTAAGGCCGCAATCACCAACGGTCGCCAACCCTGTTCGACTGCAGCACAAGGCACATAAATAGTAGGCGAAGCAACGCCATTATTAACTATAGCCACCACTATTTAGCTTTTCGGCAGATAACACAAACAACGTTCAAGAAGCACACTGAGAATCTTACAAATAAGCGAGCATCCGCTTTGCGGAGACGAGATATTAAAAATAAAAGATACAAAAGGAAAAAAGTAACCACAAAAGTATAACTTGCATTATCATCCAAAAATGCATGTACAAAAGGATCCATTTACATTTTCAAAAACAAAAAAAAATGAATATAAGTCCTAAGGGGCTTCGCCATCCTGCTCACCGTCCCCCGCCGGACCGCCATCTCGTCAACTGCCGCCCGTGGGATGATAAGTTGTAGAGATCCAGGACCCAGACCCTAGATTGTTAACATATTGGAATTATAGCCCGCCCAGTCTGGGGAGTCAGAACTATACCCGCAGGCTTCGCGGGCGACCTGAGCTATGTGTCATTGTTCCTGAACCTCCGCCTCAGTAGCTCGACCCGCAGCTAGGAATTCCTCAAGCACGACTAGCTGTACCTAAGCATACACCCATATCTCACGTGCCTCACGATGTGCATCCTCATCGGACCTTGATGCAATCGTCTTCTTAAGGGTCTCAATATCGGTTGCCTTGGCATTAAGCTCGGCATTCAGGATAGCTACCTTGGCTCACAAATTGGCAGCTTCTATCGCTACCCCACGACCGACCTCTTGTTCCTCTTCCTTTGACAGGAGAAGAGTCTCCAGCTCAATGTTCCGAGCCAATGCGGCCATCAGCTGCTCATCAACTTGCTCTGGCTCAACCACCCTCCACTTCAGCTAGGCCTCCGACTGCTCCAAGCCCTCACGGAAACCCCAAAATTTCGGGTCCTGCTTAAATAGGTCTACCAGCACCTAATGCTTGGCATGGTACCACCGATATTTCTTTACCACCTTGTTAAAGGTGGCTTCCTTCCTTTGCGCTCTCCTCCTCCTCTCTACCTTAAAGATAAGAGTCTAAAGAAGAGGAAAAGGAGGAAAGGCAAGTCAGTATGCATCAAAGTTTACTTTACGATACACAAAGAAAATCGAAAAATACCTGCAAAGCCGCGCTAACAACCCTTCGGGATAGTTCCCCGTCGTTAACACTTTTAATATTTCATGCTCAGCGGCCGCATATAATAGGGTCATATCCGCTGCGGCCTGCTCACTGTGTTGCAATAGGTTATACCCTCCTGGGATGAGTTCGACGGTTGGATCTACCTGCCGTCATCCCCACAGGGGCCGAACCCCTCGTTAACGCATATGCATCCGCGTGGGCGGCCTTAGGTCCCACCCTCTCAGCATCGTTGCTCGCTTCTCCACCAACAGCCGACGAGCCACTCTCCGGAATACGTGTTGGGTTAGCATCGGGAACTACCCTCCCTTGGGGAGCTAACCTCCCAGAATGAATGGCATCGACCATAAAAACTGGCCTTGACTCCCGACGGGGCTCACTCGCCCTCTCATCTTCTGTGGCTATCCCCTTGTAAAGTTATCAACCGGCGTCTTTTCCTTTCCAGTGGCTCCTTACCCTTAGAAGTCTCCTCTACAGGCTGCGGGGATGGCATTGAAGGGGTCACTTCACTTGTAGATGCCGCCACGGGCACAACCTCATGTTGAGGAACCTCGGGAGCGCCATCACTAGGCGAGCCACAGAATAAGTCCCCTCTTTTAGAATCAGTCCCCGCCCTAGGTGAGGTAACAACGCTCTTCTTCTTCTTCTTAGGGGCGCTCCGACCTACCAACACGAATAAGTTAGGTAACAAAACCTATGGGAACCTCCAAACCATAGCCAAAGAGTTACCTAGAGGGCCGTATTGTTCACGAAATGCAGCCCAAGTATGGCATTCTTCCGTATACGGAATCATTCTTTCCACCCACGATTTAATATTTTCAATGAACTGGTGGAGAAGCCCTTGCTGCAAAAAAAGGGGGGGGGGGGGAAGCAAAAAAATCACAATGGCCTGTATGGTCAAGGTCTTAAGTAGTCCTGAATTCTACAAATAAAGGTACTTACGTTATGGATTCCATCTTTCTAGGAACCCTTCGGGATTCGACACCAGGTGCTCCGTTCTGATGTAGAAGTATTTACGCTAAAAGCGGCGGTTGGTCTTGTCATCGTCTTTAACAACCAAGCCCCTCATGCCACGACTTTTCAACTGTAGCATGGTACACCTCAGGTAACCAGGGCTGAATAACTGTAAGAGGTGGTGGATCGAGACGCTGTACTTGGCCCTGGCCGCATAAGTAGTCATAATGTGCCACACCTTCAAGATGTAAGGAGTAAGCTGAGTTGGACACACGTTGTAAAAATGGCAAAGCTCCTCCATTAGGGGGATATATTGTAAGACTATAACCGATCAAGAACGGGTACTCATAGAATGTGCAATACCCAGGCCGGTGCACATTGGCATAGCCCGTCCCGGCCGGAATCATTTCCACATGGTTCAAAATATGGTACGTCTCTCAAAGATTATCTAAGTGGAATTGTGATAATCACTGTGTTCCCAGGGAAGAGTTGGGCTTTTAGTTGGAAAATCCCTGCGAACATGCATCTCCTTCGGGAGGATGTTGTCTACACTAAGAGGAACAAGGGCCTTTCTTGCCTTTTCCTCTTCACTACCGGAAGATGGCGGAACCCTAGACGAGGCAATATCTTTGGCCTTTTTACTACTCTGTCCACATTTTGTCATGATATCCTATATAAGAAACAAAGTAATAACGATAGGAAGTGTGACTTCAAAAAAGTGGGAGAGTCTCGCATGAAATAGCGGTTTCTAGAAAGAAAGGTGAAAAAGGAAGCCAGAAAAGGTTCTCCAAGGGTTCGAAAGATGAAACGGATTGAACCTTACCTCTATTTATAGGGTTTGGATGCACAAAAATCGAAGAGGAATGATTCAAAACGGGCGCGGAAAACCAGAACATCACATCATCTTCTGAACCGCCTCGGGAGTAAATATAATTATGACGCATGCGGGCGATGACATCATTTCGAAAAGGGGGCCATGCGTCAGCAGCTCGGCGATGCCATATATTTCACCTCATTCACGTCACCGCCCGTATAGTGAGGATAAATTTGCTAAAGACGAGGTCTGCATGTCCGCCTATTGAAGACGTCTACTGGATACAACTCCAACAAGTGGGGGGACTAATTATATAGAGTCAAATTTGGCCCTCAACGTTGCTACGCCGAAAGGTATGACCAGTGAGTATACGTCTACTAATGTAAGAGTACGACTTGGGCGTAAGGACGAAGGCGATGCCAGTTAAGTCCCGGCGTCCTCGTTAGGACGGCGTCAACCACGTTTTGTACTATTAATTATTTCGAGGAAAGCCTCCTACTATATAAAGGGGACTTTCCCATTGTAAATGAGCATGATTATTATTCTTGAATAATAAAACTCTCTTATTTTCTCTCACTCTCTTTCCATCTCTACATCTAACAAACACTCATTCTCAAATTCATCTTATGAGAACTACTGCAATAATTTCATTTCTATTAACTTTAGGTTATATTATATTTGATTACGATTTACCCTTATTTATTTTTTTATTATTATTTTAGCTTATAAAATAGATTGATAACTTTTGAGCCAAACAATACCGTATTTCCATGATAATATAGTATCCGTCCCATTTTTAGTGTGGCACACCTTCATTCAAGTGTCTTGAGGCTGTAGACTTCGTGAGGGCGACAATATTATTGTTTGCAACGCCGTTGATCATTTACACGGACTTACAATTTACGAATTAAGTTTTAGATACTTAAATTGCTTGTGGTAGAATAATAGAGTATATATAAAAAAAAAAAACATGTAGTTAAAAGGTTAATTTGATAGAAAGCAAGTTTGACCAACACAACTGCCACCTTTCAAATAATACTTGAGGAAGCGGCCATGCAAATTCATCTACGTTTGTCTTTTGTTTCTTGAATTGTTCTTGTTTATCGTGATGATCTAAGAAAACTAAATCAGTTTGCTTGTTGAGATGGCAAAGATCGAGAGATATCCCATATGTTGAAGAAATTAATTCTTGTACCAGTTCTGCCTTAGAGGCCCAACTGGTATGCAAGAGGAACCGAAGAACTAACATGGGTTTAGGGCATTTTGGTTGAAGTAAAGTGGGCTTGTATTGAATTGAATGCTGACATCTTAGCTCCTCGACTCCTTCCTAAACAATATTGAGAGAAAATCATATATACTCACCCGCTGAAAATTTATAATAGTCAGTAGCCATAAAATTATACCCTACATATTATAGCCCTAAACTAATTATAACGGCTAGCAATTAAAATTATAAAACACAACACATCAAACAGAAACCATCGGGCCATATAATTGGCCCAACACCTGAAAAGAAACCCACCAACGATGTTATTCTCAACGAATATTCTATGTATTTTTAATTCGTTCGTCCTTTAGTCTCTATTTTCGTTGGTCTCACAAGCATTTCTGTTTCGCCATGTGTTAATTTTTTTCTTCTAATAAGTCGATAAAAAAATCAAAGAAGAATTGGTGAGAATTTTTATTTGGTAACTACCAAATTAAAGCACCGTCTATTTATTGATCAGAAATAACTCCAGCAAAAATTAAATTATTTAATTTCATGGAACGATAGAAATATGTGTTATTAGAAAATAATTATAACAGGTCGACAAAATAGATTATTACAAATAACTAAGTATTAGAAACTACTTAGTCAGTGTATACTGACAAAGTATCTTGATTACAATAATTTTACACGATACACTTATTGAATTGTAGAAGTTTTATGATTATTTTTTCTCACATAACTATGCATAACGTTGGAATATATACGAAATAGACTTTTACTATACAATTTAAATACAATAGACATCACTATACAAAAAATATACTCCCTCCGTTTCAATTTATGTGAACCTATTTCCTTTTTAGTCCGTGCCAAAAAAAATGACCTCTTTCCTTATTTGGAAACCATTTACCTTTATGCAATGATTTATAGCCACACAAAATAAAGGTGCTTCATTTTACACCACAAGATCAAAAGTCTTCTCTCTTTTCTTAAACTCCGTGTCCAGTCAAATGGGTTCACATAAATTGAAACGGAGGGAGTATAAAATTCTGTCACTATTCAACATATATTTTAAATAAACTGTCATTATACAAAATAGACTATCATAATACAATTTATATACAATAGACCGTCACTATAAAAAATATATGCAAAATAGACTGTCATTATACGAAAAATATACTAAATAGATTGTCATTATACAAAATATGTATAAAATAGACTATCACTTATAAAATATACTAAATAAACTGTTACTATATAATTTATATACAATAAACTATCACTATACAAAATAGACTGTCACTATACAAAATAGACTATTACTATACAAATAATATATAAAATAGACTGTCACTATGCAAAAAAAAAAATAGACTGTTATTATACAAAAAATATACAAAATAGACATTTTATATATGACCTGCATTACATATTTCGTTCAATTCTTAGCTAATACTTACCAGATCCAAAAGTACAAAATACAATTTAAAAAAGCAAAAAAGGTTGCTCTATCGCGCTAAGGATGGTCGAACCTACGACCTTCAACTTGGAAATAGATGCTCTATCCACTAAGCTAGAGGCACTTGGGTTGTAATGCTCATTCCTTTCGACTACTCTATGCAATATGTTTGGGCCGAAGGGCCATTTTCTATAAGTGGGCTAAAACATGAGCTATTAAAATTTTGAAAGGTTATAGAGGGTAGTTTTATCAAGAATATTCATTCATCTATTACTATTTAAGGCCCAAAAGAAGTTTTATTATTAATGAACTAATTTGAATTCGCACAATAAAAGGTTTACCTTAGCTCAAATTCGAGATTTCAAATTTTTGTAATTCCTTTAGACGTTTATATTTCTTATAGAGACTTTTTTCCTCCTATACCATATATGAAACATTATTACCAAAAATGTGCATAGTTTCATATTTACCTACCATGTCCACAGTTATTCTACAAAATACATACCATTCATTAGATACTAATTATTAGAAGCTCATTTATTCCTAATTAGGCGCGCTACAAATCTGAACTAAACATTCTTCCAGATATTCCTATTTAGGTGTACTACAATTATGGAAGTAAATATTCTTTCAGGTATTTTCCATCATTGACAGTCATTAAAAAGCTTGAAAGCTTTGAATTCAAATTTGGATTTTAAAATATTATTATTTATTTGGATTGGGTATTGTATTGAAAATAATCGGAAATATGGTTTGGAGTGTATATCTCAATTGAGGGGTTTTGGTGAAGATTAGACTTGGTTTTAATTGGATTTCAGATTGAAGCTCGAAGAAGAAGAAGAAGAAGAAGAAGAAGAAGAAGAATAAGAAGAAGAAGAAGAATAAGAAGAAGATCTACGAGTCTAGTTTTCAACGCATTAAACCGTTCGTCAATACGACATCGGAGTAGAAAGATATTCATGTTTTCGCGAGACCGCGCAAGCAGCTCCCAATGGGACCCACTTAGGCGGTGGTTGACCTACTTCAATTATTAAATGATTTGGACGCCTATTTTTCACTTATTTTCAACTCAACTTCGTCTCCAACCTTCTCCTAGCCCTTATAAACAGATTCCACATGGGTTTGAAGTGATTCCAAAGTGATTACACCATATTTCAACATCAAAACATAGTTCTAGTGAAGAACAACACCTCATTGAGGTTATGTTGTCATTGAGGATTGTTATGGGCTGTATTTGAATGAAATTCCAAGTTGTTGCTGATGTATAAGGTGAGTATATCAGCCTACTAATTGTGCTTAAGCTTTCTTGTATGTTGGTTAAGTTTTTAGGATGTTAAATTACAAGATAAAACTTGGATTAGCTTAAGTCACTTCTATGGTGTTGTATTGCCATTGAGGGTTGTTGTAAGCTGTTTATAACTTGGATTTTGACTTGAAGTTGCTTTAGCAAGTATGTGTATTGTGTTCTTTCATGTGCTTAAGGTTATCTTTATGTTGATTAAGTTAAATGGATAGAGTAGACATGAACTAGTGAATAAAGCTACTAATTGAAGATAGTTGGAGTTGAGGATTGTTTCCTTTGTTATAAATATTTGGTATAAGGATGGAATCATTGATGAATGACTTCATAATCACGTTAATGATAGTTTTAAATTAATGTAAGAAGTCTATAAGGGGTGATATGGGTTATACTGATTCCAACCGGAGCTTGCCGCTCGTCGTGAAGTAGTTGTGACTTGTTGTCGTTATATGGTGTCTTGTTATTGATATTTATAGGTTTCTGGACTTCCATGGCTGTTGTTGTTGTTGTTGGTATATGGTATTGGAGGAGGCCCTTGTTACAAGGGAGATGCTGCCCGGATTTACTTAGACGAGCTACTAGCTTAAGTTTCAGACTTAGCCTTTGCTCAACACTGATTTTGAATCTCTTTATGCCATGGTAGATTGAGTTGAGTTGTTTGAAGAGTTGCTTGAGAGGTATTAAGGACTCACCATGGTTAAGGTATGTTAAGGCATTTCCTTCTTTCTTTTGGCATGATCTAATATGAAATAAATATGCTATTTCATAATGAATCTACTCCTAGCAACTAAGGTTGTCCATGTTGTTCTATCCATACAAAGTTATTCTAAGAAAGTATGTATGATCCATAAATCCTACTTAAGTTCATATTGTATGTCCATAATGTTCTTACGTCACTCAGAAAGGTTTAGAACGTGATTCCATGAGTCGAGCATGCATTATATAGATGTATCTATTTTTCTCTACCGAGCCGCGCTATAGTCGGCCGGGTACGGCACCTATTGTGCAACCACTGATCAGTTGGGTTTACCGAGCTCCACGTGGCCGGGTACGTTTTTACCGAGTCCTCTTTGAGGCCGGGTACGATATGATGATAATGATGCCCCCAGAGGCAAATGTTTTTAAAGATATATGTATATATATGTATTATGCATTTCATGTCAATAGCCCCCAGAGGCACTCAGATGTTCCAGGTTGTATTTCTTTCATCTCTCTTTACATTACTGTTCTTGTTTATGCTTTCTTGCCTTACATACTCGGTACATTATTCGTACTGACGTTCCTTTTGCCTGGGGACGCTGTTTTTCATGCCCGCAGGTCCCGATTGATAGGTTGATTGTCCTCTTATTAGGCTATCAGCTCAGCGAAGGTGTTGGCGCACTCCACTTGCTCCGGAGTTGCCTATTTGGTCAGTATGCTTAAGATATGTATTGGTTGGTATAGTGGGGCCCTGCCCCGACCTTTATGATTTTATGTACTCTTAGAGGCTTGTAGACAGATGTCAGGTGTATGGATACTTGTATGGCCTTGTCGGCCTATATTTTGAGTTTACAAATGGTCATGTCGGCCTTATAGGCCCGTGTGTCATATGTATAAGTTTGTATATCATGTTGGGTCATCATATGTTGAGTATTCCCTTATATTTTATTCTTGTTATCTCGTGGCGGGTTTTCTAGCTTATTTACTCATAATAGTATAATAAGAAAGATATGTTACGTTGGTACTCAGTTAAGTAAGGTAACGGGTGCCCGTCGCGGCCCATCGGTTTGGGTCGTGACAAGAAGAAGAAGAAGAAGAAGAAGACATATTGTAGAAATTGTAGATAAATTATAAATTATTTGTATTATGATTGTAGAAGAAGAAGAAGAAGAAGAAGAAGACGACATATTGCAAAAATTGTAGATAAATTATAAATTATTTGTATTATGATTGTAGAAGAAGAAGAAGAAGAAGAAGAAGAAGAAGAAGAAGAAGAAGAAGAAGAAGAAGAAGACGACATATTGCAGAAATTGTAGATAAATTATAAATTTTTTGTATTATGATTGTAGATACTTTATTTTTCGTTTTCACAAATAAAAATGGCTAAAACTTCTATAAATCTTCTGAAAAAATGCAATTATGTCAAAATCACAATTATGCTACAATTGAATGAGAATTGGGATATAAAAATTCAATGTACCCAGTTTGTAGATATTTTACATATAAATTATAAATTATTTGTATTCTAATTGTATGCTTTATTTTCTATTTTCACAAATCAAAAATGATTATAACTTTTACAAATCATCTGCAAAAAATGTAATTATATCGAAAATTCCAATTAAACTACAATTGAATGGGAATTGGGATATTAAAATTTAATATACCCAGTTTGTAGATATTTTGTAGATGAATTGTAGATTATTTGTGTTCTGATTGTAGATGCATTGTGATGATAGGCTATAATTACGTATTTTAGTCGCTTATTACACTCGAGTTTACTGCACTTTAATTGAGTTTGAGCTTTAATCGCTAGTGTTTTGCATTAATTGTGTGTTTTATGCCTTGTAGGTGTGATTTCGAGTTATATAGATGTTATGGAATAGATTTAAGTGATTTGAAGCTTTGAAGTCTGAGTAAAAGCTCAAGGAATTAAGCCGGATTCATGTTCGGAGGTCAAATTTGATAGTTGAGAACAAACGAAGACTCGATGAGTCATATTGCGTACTGTCTAGTAAATTGGACATAACGTTTTGATCAGAACTCCGTTTTGGCTCCACAATATATGGTTGGAAAGCTAACTCAAAGGGATACAACTTTCATGTTTTGAGTTTTTTCCAAATTCCAAAGAGAACAGGGTGAAATACCGCGGTTTTACTGCAACTGTGGCAGAAAATCAGAGAACATGTTTGGTCGCGATCCCACCGCGTTTTGGCCGCGGTCACGCCTCTCTAGGTGTCAAAAAGAGTCCTATTTCGTCCGGGACAAGGTTATTTCGGTCGTATACTATTCCAACTTGTATAAAAGGGGTCCTAAACCTATTTTGAAGAATAATGAACATATTTTGGACAAAAATTAGACCTAAGGAGGCGAAAGACACTACTTTAGGGTGAGACAACACCCTTGGAGGCAAGAACACATTGGTAGCAAGGCGGAGAATTCTTATACGAGTTTTTCATTCCTCTTCCTATTTTTTATTATTGGTTATGACTTTTAGTATTGTAGTCTTACATACTATTATGAATAGCTAATTTGTTATCTAGAGTTTTGATAGAACCTTTTGTAGGATAAATTCTTGTTATGTTTTTATATAATTGAACCATTGCTTTTTCCTATTTGTTCAACTGTGTTTATATTCTGATTGATTGAAGAAATCTCAATTAGTTGTGCCTATTTAGTATGCATAACTTGGCAGAGAGTGCATATTTAGGTAATTTTTGAATAACACCACTCCCAAAGTATATGAGGGATCAATAACCGAGAGTTTAAAGGCGGGATTAGGAATAACGAAGCCTTGGGTGAAATCTAAGGTGAGCTGTATTAAAAGCCAGCTACCGTAGCTCGGGAGAGTGTGTCTAGTAAATTGTCGTAATTACTTGGGAGAGATTTACGGTAATAAGAGTGCTCATGATTGGTAGAGAATACTTAGGCGAAATTATAGAAGACATAGCGGGAAGGATTCTGAAAATTGGGAAAATCATAACTCTAGACCTCCTTAATCTTGTCTCTAACCATTAGAATCTTTAGTTGTTAAATTATTATTTTAATTTGTTAGTTAATTAGTTAAACGCAAGAATCTAAATATCTATAAGTTAGAAATTGTTCAAGCTTGTCTTCTTGGTGATAGTGAACAATTATAGCTAAATCTTAGTTCTCTGTGGGATTTGACTCGCACTTGTAAACCGGATTATATTTGCAGTGACCGTACTGTTCTTTTTATAAGGCATAGTTGGGCGTGATCAAATTTTGGCGCCGTTGCCGGGAACTAACGGTGTAGCTGTAGGTGTACATATTACTAGGTTTCAAGTTTGAACTTTTATTTTTATTTTTTGCATTTGAATTTTTTATTTTTTTGTTTCACTTGCTGATTTAAAAAAAATGGCATCATGGAATTATGAAAGTTTTGATGTTGGTAATTCTATTTTTAATCCTCCTTATGCATATTGTGATGAAAACCACCCTTGGCAAAATTATCAAAATAATTTCGAGAGCGCGTTTTGTGCACCAACTCAATCTTATGTGTGGAATGTATGTGCTATGTGTGGTGGTAAGATGGTCACTTTCACGGTTGTGCTTATATTTCTTACCTCCCCCAACCCCTTACTTTGATGGTTCTTCTTTTTCTGGTGAAGTTAATAGGAATAAAAAACCTAGGGAAGCTGACCTACAGAAGCTCGAAGATATATTAAAGTGCATTTTGGAACAACAGAGTAAATTACTACTGCAGATAGAATGGCAGGAGGAACTATTCACAAATTGAATGTTCACATGAGTCAACTAGTTGAAGTTTTTAATGTTCAACAAGCCAATATTGTGAATAGTATCCAAGAAGAGCGTGAATTAGATACAAAAATTGATGAGCTAGAGGAGGATACTAGAGTAGAACACCAACAATCAATCGCACTAGATTTTGAGGATGTCGATGTTGCAGAATAGATACTAGAGTCAACCAAGGATATTGAGGATACATATTTTGTTGACTCTATTGTCATTAGTGTTGAGAATGTAGATTGTCCCAATGTTCATGTAGTTGAGGGCATTGGTCCTCACTCCAAACATTTTTCTACATTGTGTTTAGATGATGATATGGAAATAGAGTCGTCCGAGTCATTTACGAAGTCGAGGAATGAAGAACAAAGTGCTTACACTGGAATTCTTCTTGCTAGAAAATCTGGACTACATACCTCATCTAAAATTCAAAAAGTATAGAATAGTGCAATGGTTGCTTGGGCCAGCTAAATTTGTTCCTCCACCCCTGTAGCATAGCCGAGAACTTGATGCCAAATTGGGAGTTCAATTCATAAGCTCGAGGTGGAGGCAAAAAGTGATTCGCGTCATGTCATGACGTTAAATCAAGCATTTATTGGGAGGCAACCTACTTTTATTGATTTCTTTTATTTCTTTTTTTATTTTTTTGTAATTATTTTATTTTTGTAGTGTCATTTTTTTTATTTTGTTTTTTTAATTATATTATTTTTGTAGTCTCAATATTTTTATTTTCTAGGAGCATGGAAAAAAAAGGTATTGGAAGGATGGACAAACAAATGCAATGGTTGGAACTAAGTGTGAGGTACCCGCATGAAGGACCAAGTTGGGAGAAGTCTGAGTACCCCATGAACTGCTAGTGCTTTGGCCTTTGGCCTATCATGGAGTTTCTTTTACCCTCTTGTATGTATGGATGTGCATTGGGAATAATGCACAACTTTAAGTGGGGTGAGGAGATTGTCTAGGTGACTTTTCATGCTACTTTAGTTGTGTTATTTTTTTTTAAAAAGATTAGACTTTTCCTGATGACGGATCTTCCAGACAGTTTTCTTGAGGGAAGTAAGTCTAAGGAAAATGCCAAAAAGATTTTTTTTTGTTAGTTAGTGTAGCAATTATCCTCTTGTTTTCTTTAAACCACGGTTCTTTTCCAATGGTGTTATTTGAACCGGGTGTAGTTAGTTTTTTTTTTGGGAAGTAGGAGCCATTGTGTTGTGTTATGAATTGAAGCGATATCTTTTGACTTTGTTATGCCTAGAGAATAGTGAGTACTTTGGTTGTGACACTTATGCTCAGTTTTTGACTCTTGTAGAAGTACCTTAAATTGTATTATCTTAACTTTGCTAAACTGCTTTGACTAGAGTGTCTATGAATCCAATTCTGAGTGAGTTATGTGTCATGTGTGTGTAAGGTTTTGCATTATTCAGTGCATTACATTTGATGCCTAGAACTTGCCCCGTGTGTTTCCAAAGTGAAATGGTAGTTTTGTTCAGTCTTGAAAGTGATATAGACATTTCTTGCTGAGCCATATATACATATTTTACCCACCTAATTATTATGTATCGTAGTTAACCCCTTTGAGCCTGTAATCTTGTTTCTCTGGCAACCTCATTACAAGCCTTAGCCATTTATTTGAATTAACCATTTATTTGAACCTTTTCACCTCTCATGAGCACTTGAATGTTATGAACTTTGTAAAAGTTAAAGTGTGTTATGGTTGGTTTGGCTTTTGAGTGGAATTAACTGAATAAGGAGAAATGTGAAATGTTTTGAAAAAAAGGAAGAGCCACTTGAATTGAAAAAAAAATATAGTTGGATTGTTGTGAAAAAAAAATACTTTGATAAGCGGTGGCTCTTAACGTAAGCGTGCTTAAAGAAGAATGGGGTAATTTACATTGATGTGAAGGTGGAATTTTGGTTTGACATAAGTATGGGGTTTGAATGTTAAAATGTATGTATTAAAGTGCTTAGGGAGGTGTAGTCGCTCTTATATCTAAATGTATCCTACCCGTCCCGTAGCCTACATTACAACAAAATAAAGTCCTAATTGATCCAAGATTGAATGAGCTCGATTAGTGGAGTAGTACACTATGTGCAAGAGTGCATCTTTTGTGGCATATGAATATTATTTCTGAGAGTGAGTGAATTTTTTCTATCTTGAGTTCCTAAGTGTTCTTAAATTCTATTGTGTGGAACTACTCTCTTGTATTGTGAGGGCACTTGATTCATGAAGGAAAGGTAATGTCAGTGATCTCTATATTAGAGTAAATAGGTGAGTTATGAATAATGTGTGGTACTTGTGAGTCAAATCTTGAGGTGAAGATGTTACGCTATTGTGCTTAGTCTATTTTAAATACTCTTGGTGTGATGAGTTAGCATAATTATTTAAAAGGGTCGTGTCTATTAAAAAATAAGTGTAGTTTGATTGCTCGAGGACGAGCAATGATTTAAGTGTGGGGTATTGATGATATGATATAATTACGTATTTTAGTCACTTATTACACTTGAGTTTACTTCACTTTAATTGAGTGTGAGCTTTAATAGCTAGCGTTTTGCACTAATTATGTGTTTATGCCTTGTAGGTGTGATTCTAAGTTATATAGATGTTATGAAATGAATTTACGTGATTTGATTTGAAGCTTTGAAGTTTGAGTAAAAGCTCAAGGAATTAAGCCGAGATCGTGTTCGGGGGTCAAATTTGATAGTTCAGAACTAACGAAGACTCGATGAGGCATATTGCATACTGTCTAGTAAATTTGTCACGACCCAAATCCGGTCGTGATGGCGCCCAACAATCAAGCTAGGCCAGGCCAGACCAACAATTTAATTATCACAAAATACCAGTCCCCAAATGGACAACCCAAGAAGAATATATGAGTTTAAGAACTCCGATAATAATAATAATGAACAAAAGTACTGACACTCCCAAAGATCCGGAGTCACAAGTCTAGAGCCTCTAGCAAAACCCAACAGGAATAGAGAGTACTGTATAGAAATACTCAAATCCGAATACAAAATACAAATAACAACGGGAAAGGAGAGGAGAAGCTAGGTTCTGCGAACGCAGGCAGCTACCTCAGCAACTCGATATGACACTGCAAACGCTGGAAATGCCTGTCTACTGCTTTTGAGTACCTGAGTCTGCACACAAAAGGTGCAGGGAGTAGGGGTGAGTACTAAGTACTTAGTGAGTAATAAATATATACAAGTAGGTGAAAATAAGAAATCCACAGAATACCACATAATGAAGCTAAACTACAGTTCGAATCTCCTACGAACTAGCATCAACAATACAATACAGCTACCACAGAGTAATTCAACAAATAAAGATGCAATGCAATGCACATAACCGCTACGACGTGTAGCCCGATCCAATTTAACGTCGACGGCGCTCACTAGGGGTGTGTACGGACTCCGGAGGGGCTCCTACAGCCCAAGCGCAATACTGCTGCGGCGTACAGCCCGATCCTCATATCAACCACTGCGGCGTGCAACCCGATCCCATGCTCAGTCCACAATAAGCAAATAAGTCACAACACAAAACAATTCTTAATTCCAGTTTCGAGTTCATAATTTATGAAAAATACTTTAACTTTATTAAATTTGCAAAGCCGGTGACTTAGCATTTCAAAAGGTGATTTCAATTTCCGGGACTGAGATCAGTGATTTAAGCAAATATAGCTATCACATAAATAGTTTCCTCTAAGGACACTACAGGTCGGCACAAGGCCCCAACCAAGGCTTACCGCCCACAAATATATCAATTACAGTGTATTTCCAACACTAATAACACATTATTCACATCCGGGATGGACCAAGTCTCAATCCCTAGTCACGATCAATCCCGCACCTGCCACGGTGTGCGAGCCACGCCCTACTAGCGTCACAATGTGCTAAGCCGGGGTTTCGAACCCTCAAGCTACCATATACACAAACTACTCACCTCTAGCCGGCCGTAGACTCGTCCGCGATGCCTTTTCCTTTGAATTTAGCTCCCTCGTGCGTGGAATCTAGTCAAACCACAATAATTATATCAAATACGGGTCAAATAATCATAACCCATTTAAATTTACATGAAATTCGCATAAATACACCAAGTTGGTAAAACCCGACCCCGGGCCCACTGCTCAGAAAATTTCGAAATTAGTACCAACGCGACCCTCATCTCGCCACGAGTCCGTGCATATAAAATTTATCAAAATCGGAGTTCAAATGGCCTTCCAAAACTCAAAATCCCGTTTTTAATACCTAGGCCACAATTCTTCAAGATTTCTACCCAAATTAATGAAGATTGATGTTAATTCTACCACAAAATGATGTTTTTGAGTCAAGAATCTTACCTCCGATGAATACCCGATGATTTCTCAGTGATTTCCTCGAGTTTTCTTCTCTCTAGGGCTCAAAATTGTGTTTTTGGAGTATAAACCCGCGACCCATCTGTTATGTGATTTTATTCACTGCCAGAGCAATTTGCTCTACGCGTTCGCGTGAGCTCCCACGCGTTCGCGATGCTCATTTTCCAGTTACTCTTCGCGAACGCGACGCCAATCACGCGTTCGCGATGCTCAAACTCCCAGCCGCCCAAATTCCTTCTACGCGTTCGCGACTCCCAGTAATGCGAACGCGATGGTTCACTCTAACTGACCTACGCGAACACGACACTAGGAACGCGATCGCGAAGCACAAGGCTCCTGGCATACGCGAACGCGACGCACCTAATCGCAAACGTGATGCATGATCCGCCTGGCCTTCGCGAACGCGGCCCATGCCACGCGAACGCGAAGGCTTAAATGCTTGGACAGAACCTGCAGTTTTTCTGCAGATTTTTGCCAAGTCCAAATGCCCGGTTGATGGTCCGAAATCATCCCGAGGCCCCCGGGACCCCAACGAAAACCACCAACGTACTCCAAAGCATGATACGGACTTGTTCAAATCATAAAAACACCATACTAAACATCAAAATCGCCATTTTCACACGAATTCAAGCCTAAGTTTCTTCAAAACTTTGAAAACTAACATTCAATCCAAAACCCGATCAAACGATGTCCGAATGACCCGAAAATTTGCAGACATATCCAAAATCACATAACGAAGCTACAGAAATTGTCGGAATTCCATTCCGACCCCCGGATCAAAATATCACCTACCATCCGGTTTTCGCCAAAATTCAACCTTCGCCAATTCAAGCCTAAAACTACACCGGACCTCGGAATTCAATTCCGATTGTTCTCCTAAGTCATAAATGATCCCCCGGAACTAGTCGAATCATCGGAATCCGGTTCCGAGCACTCTAACTCAATAGTCAACTCTAGGTTGACTTCCCATATTCAAGCTTTCTTCAAACATGCTATTTGCTTCATTTTCAACCCGAATCACTCCTAACTCACTCGATATATTCTAATACTGATTTAAAAGCATAAGATATGTAAATGCAAGGTAACGGGGTGGTAATTCCCGTAACGACGGGCCGGGTCGTTACATTCTCCCCAACTTAAACAAACGGCTCGTCCTCGAGCGGACTCAGAGTTATACTAGAAGCCACCCAAATTCATCATATCAAGCTAAGAGCTAAACGGTGCTGATACACACGATATACAACCACTACATAGGCGGATTACGAGCTATGTCCTTGGATCTCAGCTTACGAACCTGTCGACCCAAAATGGCTACTGGTTCCACATCATAAGTCAAATCCTCATCTAGCCGTATCGTGCTGAAGTCCAACACATGAGACGGGTCTCCGACCATACTTCCGGAGCATAGATACATGGAACACCGGGTGAACTGCCGACCAGCTGGGTGGCAAAGCAAGCATATAGGCCACCTCCCCATTTTTCCTAAGCACCTCAAAAGGTCCAACGAACCTTGGGCTCAACTTTCCTTTCTTTCTAAACCTCATAACGCCCTTCATAGGCGAAACCTTGAGCAACACCTTCTCACCTACTGAATAAGACACATCTCGGACCTTCCGGTCCGCATAACTCTTTCGGCGCGACTGAGCTGTGCGAAGTCTCTCCTGAATCACCTTCACTTTATCTAAGGCATCTTGGACTAACTCTGTCCCCAATAACCTAGCCTCGCCGGGCTCGAACCAACCAACTGGAGACCTACACCGCCTCCCATATAAAGCTTCATACGGTGCCATCTGAATGCTGGACTGATAGCTATTATTATAAGCAAACTCCACAAGAGGCAAATAATCAGCCCATGAACCACCGAAATCAATGACACAAGCACGCAACATGTCCTCCAATATCTGAATAGTACGCTCAGACTGTCCATCCGTCTGTGGATGAAATGCTGTGCTCAGCTCTACCTGTGAACCCAACTCTCGCTGAAATGTCCTCCAGAACTGAGAAGTGAACTGGGTACCTCTGTCCGATATAATAGAAATGGGAACTCCATGCAATCTCACTATCTCACGGATGAATATCTCTGCCAACCGCTCTGAGGAATAAGTAGTACACACTGGGATAAAGTGAGCTGACTTGGTCAACCTATCCACCACCACCAGACTGAATCAAACTTCGCCGCTATCCGAGGAAGTCCACTAACAAAGTCCATAGTGATCCTTTCCCACTTCCACTCGGGAATATCAATACGTCAGAACATGCCACCGGGCCTTTGATGCTCATACTTGACCTGCTGACAATTTAGGCACCGTGCTACATGACTCACAATATCCTTCTTCATCTTTCTCCACCAGTAATGCTGCTTCAAATCCCGATACATCTTCGCGGCTCCTGGATGAATAGAATACCGCGAGCTATGGGCCTCCTCCAATATCAATTCACGAAGGCCATCAACATTGGGCACGCATATCCGGCCCTGCATCCGCAATACACCATCACTATCAATAGCGACATCTCTGGCATCATCATGTCGAACTCTGTCCTTAAGGATAAGTAAGTGTGGATTATCATACTGGCGCTCTCGGATACGATCATATAAAGAAGAACGAGCCATTACACAAGCCATCACCCGACTGGGCTCAAAAGTATCCAGTCTCACCATCTGATTAGCTAACGCCTGAATATCAACTGCTAGGGGTCTCTCCCCAACTGGGATATAAGCCAAACTGCCCATACTAATAGCCTTCCGGCTCAATGCATCAGCCACTACATTGGCTTTCCCAGGATGGTACAAGATAGTAATATCATAGTCTTTAAGCAACTCAAGCCATCTCCGCTGCCTCAAATTTAGATCTTTCTGCTTAAACAAATGCTGAAGGCTGCGGTGGTCCGTATATACATCACAAGATACACCATATAAGTAATGCCTCCAAATCTTCAAGGCATGAACAATAGCAGCTAACTCCAAATCATGAACAGGGTAGTTTTTCTCGTGGGGCTTTAGCTAACGAGAAGCATATGCAATAACTCTACCCTCCTGCATCAACACACAACCGAGTCCAACTCTAGAAGCATCACAATACACCGTATATGACCCTGAAGCTGATGGTAACACAAGTACTGGAGCTGTGGTCAAAGCCTCCTTGAGCTTCTAGAAGCTCTCCTCACATTCATCGGACCACACAAATGGAGCATTCTTCTGTGTCAACTTAGTCAACGGTGAAGCAATAGATGAGAAACCCTGAACAAACCAGCGATAATAGCCTGCCAAGCCGAGAAAACTCCGAATCTCTGTAGATGAGGAAGGTCTGGGCCAATTCTGCACTACCTCGACCTTCGGTGGATCAACCCGAATACCATCACTGGACACTACATGTCCTAGAAAACCGACAGTATCAAGCCAGAACTCACACTTAGTGAATTTTGCATAAAGCTTCTCTTCTCTCAATCTCTGCAATACCACCCTCAAATGCTGTGCATGCTCCTCCTGGCTGCATGAATATAACAGATTATCATCAATAAACACAATCACAAAAAAATCAAGGTACGGCCGAAATACACTATTCATCAAATGCATGAATGCTGCTGGGGCATTAGTCAACCCGAAAGACATCACCAGGAGCTCGTAGTGCCCATATCGCGTCCTGAATGCTATCTTCATAATATCCGAGTCCCTGATCTTTAACTGATGATAGCCCGATCGAAGATCAATCTTAGAAAATACACTAGCTCCTTGGAGCTGATCAAATAGGTCCTCAATACGAGGCAATGGGTACTTATTCTTCATCGTTACCTTGTTCAGCTGCCCGTAATTAATGCACATTCTCATTGTGCCATCTTTCTTCTTCATGAACAACACCGGTGCACCCCAGGTGACACACTCGGACGAATGAAACCCTTATCTAAGAGTTCCTTGAAGCCGTTCTTTCAATTCTTTTAACTCTGCTGGTGCCATGCGATAGGGAGAAATAGAAATGGGCTGAGTGCCCGGCACCAAGTCAATACCAAAGTCAATATCTCTGTCAGGCGGCATGCCCGGCAAGTCTGCTGGAAATACATCCGGAAACTCCCTCACAATGGGGATCGAATCAAGACTGGGTGTCTCAGCCTCAACATTTCTAATGAAGGCCAAATAAGACAAACGACCCTTGCCAATCATTCGTTTGGCCTTTATATAAGAAATCACCCTGTCGGACGCATAATCAGTCAAGCCACGCCACTCGATCCTCGGATTACCTTGAATAGCTAGTGTGACTGTCTTGGCATGACAGTCCAAAATCGCATGGTAAGGAGATAGCCAATCCATGCCTAGAATTACATCGAAATCTACCATGCCCAGTAGTAATAGATCAACTCGGGTCTCCAGACCCCCAATAGTAATAATACAGGATCGATATACCTGATCCACAACAACAGTATCCCCCACTGGGGTAGACACATGTACGGGCAAAGCAAGAATACCACGGGTCATACCTAAATGATGTGCAAAATAAGTAGAGACATAAGAATAGGTGGATCCGGGATCAAATAAGACGAAGCATCCACGTGGCGGTCGAGATAATACCGAAATAACCGCGTCCGAGCACTAGCATCCTTCGTATCCAGGAAGAGCATAGAAACGAGCACGGCCTCCACCGGTACGATCCTCGCCCCTAGGGCGACCTCCGGATACCTAGCCACCGATCCTAGCCGACCGTGCTGCGGCGCCGAAGAAACGAGGAGTAGAAGACGAGGGCCGATCCCCTCGCTGAGACCGCTACGAAGCCACTGAGGACACTCTCTCCGATATGGCCCAAATCACCGCACTCGAAAACAACGGCCCGAAGATGGAAGTAGGGGCTGCTGCTGAGGACCCTCGCTACGGATGAACCCCGTTCGAGGAAGCGAGGAGCGAGCTGCGAGCTGAAAGAGCACTCGGTGCGGTGACGACTCTGCCGACGGCTCTGTCGACCCTAATAACCACGATGGCCACCGACGACCACGATCCGATGAAACCCGGCCGGACTCGCACGTCCAGACTGATGAGACCCGAAAGAACGACCCCTGCTATGCTGGGGTTGGCCCCTAGACGGAGCACCGCTGAAACTGCCCGAACCACGAGGCCTCTTAGCCTCTCTCTCCTCCCGCTCTCGGCGGCATCAACCACCTCCTCAAAGGTAACTACCGAAACTCTCTCCTTGGTCATCAATATGCGGATAGGATAAACAAGGCCATCAATAAATCTCCGAATCCTCTCTCTGTCCGTAGGAACCATCCACATGGCATGACGGCCAACTGTGTGAATCTCATCTCGTACTGATTAACCGTCGTATCTCCCTGCTTCAACCACTCGAACCGACGTCGCAGCTCCTCTCTGCGAGACCCGAGGCACGTACTTTTCCAAAAATACGCGTGGAGAATTGTCGCAAGTGAGGGGCACTGCCCCGGCGGGCCTACGCCTCTCGAAATCCTCCCACCGCCGAAATGCTGCACCTGTGAGCCGAAAAGTGGTGAATGAAACACCGCCGGACTCTAGAATACCTGCGGTGCGAAGCATGCGCTGACATCTGTCAAGAAAACCCCGGGCGTCCTCGCCCTCAGCACCACTGAATGTCGGAGGTTGTAGCCTCTCAAATCTCTCCAAACGACGTTGCTCATCGTCGGGCATAACCGGAACCATATAAGCAGGAGCTGGTGCAACGGGCGCAACTGGCTGAACTGGCTCGGGTGTGTGAGCCACGGGGGTCTGATTTCCTCCCCCTGCCTGTGAAGAAGATACTGCAGCAGTAGCTGCAACTACCTGAGCCAAGCCTGTGCACACTGATAAGATCTGAGCCAAGGTCTCCTGAAGACCGGTATGACAATGGGCACTGCCGGTGCCTGAACCTGAGTTACCGGAGCGTTTGCCGCTGGAATCTGGTCCTGAGTCTGGGCCACTGGTGCAGGAATCTGACCCTGAGTCTGGTCAGCTGGTGGGTCAGCAGGTGCTGGTACTGCTGCCCTACCTCTACCACGACCACGGCCTCTGGGTGCCAATGGTGGTCGTCCGCCACGTCCATTAGCTCGTGTTCTCGCCATCTGCGAGAGAATAGAATATGGAAAAATTTAATTTCATGATAACACAAATCGCACGATATGAATCCAAGAAAATGAGGTTTTTCCTAAAGTTTCTGTAGCCCTCCGAGGATAGATACGGACGTCTACGTACCGATCCGCGAAAGCCTACTAAGCCGGCTCATGACTCGTGAATCCTAGTAACCTAGGCTCTGATACCAACTTGTCACGACCCAAATCCGGTCGTGATGGCGCCCAACAATCAAGCTAGGCCAGCCAGACCAACAATTACTGATTTCATCTAATACCAGTCCCAAATGGACAACCCAGAAGAATATATGAGTTTAAGAAATCCAATAATAATAATAATGAACGAAATACTGACACTCCCAAAGATCTGGAGTCACAAGTCTAGAGCCTCTAGCAAAATCCAATAGGAATAGAGAGTACTGTATAGAAATACTCAAGTCTGAATACAAAATACAAATAACAACTAGAAAGGAGAGGAGAAGCTAGGTTCTGTGAACGTAGGCAGCTACCTCAGCAACTCGATATGACACTACAAACGCGGAAATGCCTTTCTACTGCTCTGAGTACCTGAGTCTGCACACAAAAGGTGTAGGGAGTAGGGGTGAGTACTAAGTACTCAGTGAGTAATAAATATATAAAAGCAGCTGAAAATAAGAAATCCACAGATTACCACATAATGAAGCTAAACTACAGTTCGAATCTCCTACGAACTAGCATCAACAGTACAATACAGCTACCACCGAGTAATTCAACAAATAAAGATGCAATGCAATGCACATAACCGCTACGGCGTGTAGCCCGATCCAATCTCAACACTCAACGTTTACTGGGGGGTGTGTACGGACTCCGGAGGGGCTCCTAAAGCCCAAGTGCTGCGGCGTGCAGCCCGATCCTCATATCAACCACTGCGGCATGCAGCCCAATCCATGCTTAGTCCACAATAAGCAAATAAGTCACAAAACAGTTCATTTTTCTTAATTCCAGTTTCCAGTTCATAATTTATGAAGAATACTTTAACTTTATTAAATTTGCAAAAGCCGGTGACTTGGCATTTCAAAAGGTGATTTCAATTTCCAGGACTGAGATCAGTGATTTAAGCAAATATAGGTATCACATAAATATTTTCCTCTAAGGACACTATAGGTCGGCACAAGGCCCCAAGCAAGGCTTACATCCCACAAATATATCAATTACAGTGTATTTCCAACACTAATAATACATTATTCACATCCGGGATGGATCAAGTCTCAATCCCTAGTCACAATCAATCCCGCACCTGCCATGGTGTGCGAGCCACGCCCTACTAGCGTCACAATGTGCTAAGCCGGGGTTTCGAACCCTCAGGCTACCATATACACAAACTACTCACCTTTAGCCGGCCGTAGACTCGTCTGCGATGCCTTTTCCTTTGAATTTAGCTCCCTCGTACGTGGAATCTAGTCAAACCACAATAATTATATCAAATACGGGTCAAATAATCATAACCCATTTCAATTTACATGAAATTCGCATAAATACACCAAGTTGGTAAAACCCGACCCTGGGCCCACTGCTCGGAAAATTCCGAAATTAGTACCAACGCGACCCTCATCTCGCCACGAGTCCGTGCATATAAAATTTATCAAAATCGGAGTTCAAATGGCCTTCCAAAACTCAAAATCCCGTTTTTAATACCTAGGCCACAATTCTTCAAGATTTCTACCCAAATTCATGAAGATTGATGTTAATTCTACCATAAAATGATGTTTTTGAGTCAAGAATCTTACCTCCGATGAATACTCGATGATTTCTCAGTGATTTCCTCGAGTTTTCTTCTCTCTAGGGCTCAAAATTGTGTTTTAGGGGTATAAACCCGCGACCCATCTGTTCTGTGATTTTATTCACTGCCAGAGCAATTTGCTCTACGCGTTCGCGTGAGCTCCCACGCGTTCGCGATGCTCATTTTCCAGTTACTCTTCGCGAACGCGACGCCAATCACGCGTTCGCGATGCTCAAACTCCCAGCCGCCCAAATTCCTTCTACGCGTTCGCGACTCCTAGTCACGCGAACGCGATGGTTCACTCTAACTGACCTACGCGAACGCGACACCAGGAACGCGATCGCGAAGCACAAGTCTCCTGGCCTACGCGAACGCGACGCACGTGATCGCGAACACGATGCATGATCCGCCTGGCCTTCGCGAACGCGGCCCATGCCACGCGAACGCGAAGGCTTAAATGCCTGGAGAGAACCTGCAGTTTTTCTGCAGATTTTTGCCAAGTCCATATGCCCGGTTGATGGTCCGAAATCATCTCGAGGCCCCCGGGACCCCAACGAAAACCACCAACGTACTCCAAAACATGATACGGACTTGTTAAAATCATAAAAACACCATACTAAACATCAAAATCACCATTTACACACGGATTCAAGCCTAAGTTTCTTCAAAACTTTCAAAACTAACATTCAATCCAAAACCCTATCAAACGATGTCCGAATGACCTGAAAATTTGCAGAACATATCCAAAATCACATAACGAAGCTACGGAAATTGTCGAAATTCCATTCCGACCCCCGGATCAAAATCTCACCTACCATCCAGTTTCCGCCAAAATTCAACCTTCGCCAATTCAAGCCTAAAACTACACCGGACCTCCAAATTCAATTCCGATTGCTCTGCTAAGTCATAAATGATCCCCCGAAACTAGACGAATCACCGGAATCCGGTTCCGAGCACTCTAACTCAATAGTCAACTCTAGGTTGACTTCCCATATTCAAGCTTTCTTCAAACATGCTATTTGCTTTATTTTCAACCCGAATCACTCCTAACTCACTCGATATATTCTAATACTGATTTAAAAGTATAAGATATGTAAATGCAAGGTAACGGGGTGGTAATTCCCGTAACGACGGGCCGTGTCGTTACAAAATTGGATATAACTTTTTGTTCAGAACTCCATTTTAGATCCACAATATATGATTGGAAAGCTAACTCAAAGAGATACAATGTTTGTGTTTTGCATGTTTCCGAATTCAAAATGGAACAGGGTGAAATACCGTAATTTTACTAGGAACGCAGCAGACAATCAGAGACCATGTTTGGCCGCGGTCCCACCGCATTTTGAAGAAGAAGGGACATATTTTAGATAAAAATTATAGCTAAGGAGGAGAGACACTACTTTAGGGTGAGACAACACCCTTAGAGGCAAGAACACATTGGGAGCAAGGTAGAGAATTCTTCTACGAGTTTTTCCTTCCTCTTTCTATTTTTTATTGTTGGTTATGACTTTTAGTATTGTAGTTTTACATACTATTATTAATAACTAATTTATTATCTAGAGTTTTGATAGAACCTTTTGTAGGATAAATTCTTGTTATGTTTTTATATAATTGAACCATAGTTTTTCTCTATTTGTTCAACTACGTTTATATTCTAGTTGATTCAAGAGCTCTCAATTTGCTGTGCCTATTTAGTATACATAACTCGGGAGAGAGTGCATATTTAGGTAATTATTGAACTACACCACTCCCAAAGTATATGAGAGATCAATAACCGAGAGTTTAAAGGCGGGATTAGGGATAACGAAGCCTTGGGTGCGATCTAAAGTGAGCTGTATTAAAAGTCAACTAGCGTAGCTCGGGAGAGTGAGTCTAGTAAATTGTCGTAATTAATTGGGATAGATTTACAGTAATAAGAGTGCTCATGATTGGTGGAGAATACTTAGACGAAATTATAGAAGACATAGTGGGAAGGATTCTAACAATTGGGGAAATCATAACTCTAGACCTCCTTAATCTTGTCTCTAACCCTTAGTATCTTTAGTTGTTAATTTATTAGTTAATTAGTTAAACATAAGAATCTAAATATCTATAAGTTAGGAATTGTTCAAGCTTGTCTTCGTGGTGATAGAGAACAATTGTAGCTAAACCTTAGTTCTCTGTGATATTCGACTCCGGACTTGTAAACCGGATTTTACATGCAGCGACCGTATTATCCTTTTTATAAGGCATAGTTGGGCGTGATCACATTATTTACTATTTTCACAAAAACGACTAAAACTTCTATAAAATCTTCCGTAAAAAATGCAATTATATTGAAAATACCAATGATGTAATTAAAGTTGTGATCATAAAAGATCGGGCCACTGGTCGTGCTTGTGGTTTTGGCTTTGTTGTATTTGCAGATCCTTCAATTGCTGAAAGTGTTGTTAAGGAAAAACACATTATTGATGGAGGAACGGTAAGTAACCTTAGTAATTTCTGGACTGCATCCTATACAATATTCTTTGTGGTATTTTTATTGAAATTCTATGTCAAAATTTTAAGCAAATCCAAGAACTTAGGAAGTATTTCTAATTCTTATTGTGATATGCACCTTAGGAGGTCGCCAAAAAGATCATCAAATCCCAAAACAAACCCATCAGTAAAGTTATTGAGCTCTTGAAGCTTAAAACGTGGGAGGGGTGGGATATACAGTACCTTGAATTAAGAAGAGATACATGATGTATTAATTGTACCATTAAAATACACTAAGGTATATAATTGATATACTAAATGTAATTATATCAAACCTTAAATATTGAGGGTAATAAAGTTTCCTATATGGTATAAGAATGTAAATATTCTGTCTTATAAGGCGAAATGATCTCTCGAGCACTTAAACTTGTACCGGATTTTAAAGTCGATATATAAACTTTTGTCTTTCCCATTTAGCACCTCAACTCAACCCGTTGATTATAAATGAACCCCTTCTTCAGAGCGTATAGCTCAGTTGCTTAACAAAAAAGAACACGTCAAATACTAAAGCCATTTATTATTTTACACGTGTCATCAGGAATCCTTTTTTTTATAAAAAATTTATCAAAATTTTCTTCTTATTTTATTTCTTTAATTATTCCTTCTATACCTTTTAAAAGGAGCTTTGCTTGTTTAGAGAGACGCCGCAGGAGCTTTGCTTGTTTACGATGTGACTAAAAGGCACACTTTCGAGCGGCTGTCGAGTTGGCTTGAAGATATACTGCAACAACACGACATGACAATAATAGTGATGGGGAACAAATGTGACGCCAGAGAAAATATTAGAATTGTTAGTGCAGAGGAAGACGCGGAATTCGCGAAGAGTAATTGATGTTTGTTTATTGAAACTTCTGCCAAAACGGCGGCGAATGTGGCGGCGACGTTTGATAAGAAGGTATAGAAAATATGTGAGAAGATGGGATACAAGGATGTTGAGGAGGAAGATGAAGCTCTGGGAATTAATATTTGGAATTGGAAAGGGTTTAGGATTGGAAAGAACACAGGTGTGAAGTGAATTTTGCGGGGATGAGGAAGTGAGTCTGATTTATTTTCTTTCTTTTTAATTATTTTCTGGTTTTAGATTTTTTAAATGAAAACTATTGCAGTCACACGCTTCATTTTCATGATTTACACACACCTGGTCCACATCATTTCTGTCACTACCATATATGCATGGTCAATAGTCAAATATATTTTTTAATTACCTGATACATGAGTTTAAGTGTTCAAATGAGAGCAATGTAAATTCGTGTATCGATTTTCAAAAACCTTACAAATTTAAGTGACAAAAAAACCATTTTGCCTTCGTATAAATAGGGTGTTCCAGAC
This sequence comes from Nicotiana noctiflora, assembly GCA_032618575.1. NCBI lineage: Eukaryota > Viridiplantae > Streptophyta > Magnoliopsida > Solanales > Solanaceae > Nicotiana > Nicotiana noctiflora. Next base: position 86,020 of record JASVEL010011406.1, on the reverse strand, counting down.
CCGTACTATAGTGCAAGATATGAGTGGTCCTTTAAGAGCCCCGATAGCAAGCTCTTGTGATGAGCTCTTTCCAAAAAAATGAGCTAATATATCGTGGCCGAATGACCACGCAACATAGTACAATATCGAAAAGAATAATTACTACCCTTGATCTTAGTCTTAGGTTAATGAAGTGCGTGACCCTATTTGGAATATCTTGAAACCCGAACCCTAAGATTGAGGAATGAAGCCATCCATCGAGGGTGAATTTAATTTATGAGAGAAAAAAAAATGTTAAGGTAAGAAGTCAATAATGGGACTAATTCTTGACAAAAATTGGATTGAGGAGGCATTCATTTTTCCACCGCACCAATCACGGAATAATACATTCTTCCATATATATTGCGGGGCCACTCAAAGAGAAGTCAAAACTTAACCAAGATATATTCATGGAGCAATCATGTCGTCTCATGCAAGAAAAAAAAATAAAAAAAGTCTTCAAACACTAATGATAAAGTAACATATAAGGAAGCTGGAGGCAACTTTACATATATAGCCACACTTTTCTCTCTGACATACGTGTCTTCACCATAAATTTCATTTATATTTAGAGCCTTCCGTGTTTTTTCAGTTCTAATTAGTCACTCCTTTTTCATGAGTGGTGTGAAATACTAATGAGATCCTCAAAACAATTACTCATGCCCTTTCTTTTTTATTTTCTCATTCATAGGGTTTCCATACTTGATGTTAAACTAAGCAAGGCTGTTCGAACCAAAATCCAAAAAAATAAAAAAATAAAATCGATTAAGAATAACATTTTTAATTATATTATTATAATTTTATTAAAAATTAATATTTTATAAACTGAAAACTTAAGAAAGAAATATTTCTTAAGAGATATCAACACACCAAATAAGAATATAAGTAGTAATAAAAGAGTTAAGTATTATCCAAAGTGTCATTTATTGTCTTAGTTGTTTTGTTATAAATATGAGTTATTATTTTGCTCTCTTGCTATATTTAGGATCCAATGACACCGGCAAGAGTGGTATGAAAAAAGAAAAATAGAAGAATTGGTTATCATTTTTCATGTAGTTAATATCCAATGATTATCTATATATTTAGTGAGAAAGTATAAATTTTAAGTTTATTTACATACAATTGAAATAACTTAAATTTTTGACATGATTAGTGTCCGCGTATCCGCGTGGGTACTAATACTAGTTTTCAAATATATGAAAGATTTTAGTGCGAATCTAACAAATGAGGAATAAACAGAAATGAAGCAGCAGGCAAACATACAATGTTTGACTCGAAAGATACTAATTACTTTACAAGTGAATATAATAACAAATGAATCAAAGGTAAATCGTAATCGAAGATAATGAGACCTAGAGATATGTATTATGTTTGTTATGGCTTCCAATAAATTGGGTATTCAAGGGAGAAAGAGAGAGAGAATGCTTGTTCCAAATAGATCAGATGCCCCCTTTATAACATTGGGATCATTCTTTATATAATAGGAGACCCTCCTTGAAATAATAAAATAATACAAAGATTGGTCACGCTCTTTCGAGGACACGACGATATCGACGATACACTTCACCATGACATTCTTAGGTCGTTCCCTTACTTCGGTTAACGTGTGTTCGTTGGTCGTTACTATCAACATGGAGATGTAGTGGGCAAATTCGATCCCATACAGTTAGTCCCTTCGTTCGTCGGTAACGCATCGAAGTGCGTCCCCGATGGGTGGAACCATGAACCTTGTTTTGGGAGAATTTGACCATGCTTGAGGATGGTAGCGTGCGCGAGAGTGAATGTGTCAATATTTGAATTTGTTGAAATATTGGCGCGCAATCCCTATCTTAGAGTGATGTCATCATACACATGCGTCATCATCACGCGTGTTGCCGAGTAAGTACAAAAGGCGTTCTGATGCTCGATTTTCCCGCGCCTGTTTGAACCTTGCCTCTTCGATTTTAACGCCACCCAACCCTATAAATAGGGAAAGAGTTTAAGAAGAAGGCGATAGTACCTACCTCCGCTCGATTAGGTGTCGGTCCGAACATTCAGGAGATACTTTACGCATTTGTTAGGGAGGGTGTGCCCCCAGTTCCTTTACAAAAGGTTACGCATGTTGAGGTGGCTATGAATGAGGCGACGCCATCGACATAATCTCCGTAGCCTGCGGATAAGCCTTTCAAGGGCAAGCCTAATGAGAGAAAAAAATGGAGGCTTGAGACTTGTTAGGCGATGACGACTGGGGATGAACGGAGTAACGTGCCTTGTCAAACATCTAGACCTATCTTTATGGGTTACATCATCCGTTCGGGGAGGTCGGCTCATCAAGCAAGTGCTATTACCGGTATTAGCATAGTTTGTGTTGTTGATGGTGGCTCGACACCTATCGTAGGTGGGGATGCTGAGGGATCATACCCTGAGATTCCCAAAAGGATATGGATGGGCTGACGGAGGCATTACACATGTAGAGATGACAACGAATGGGTCCAATCGCCGAATTTTGATTCAAGGGGCTTATAATTTATTATAGCATACTGAGCGGGCGGCATTAGAGATGACTCTACTTTATGCTGCCCCTAAGCAAGAAATGCTGAGAGCTGTCAGTGATGCGGAACTATCTCGAAGGGTCGCTAGCATGACGTTACAGGTAAATTTCTGTTCTTTCGCGTGTCGTGAAGTTGACTTTGCCATGTACTAACTCATGTTTTCTCTTTAGACCCTGGTTTTGGAGGTGGAGAGGAGGCGTCGCGAGCAGAAGAAAGTGACCATTTTCAATAAAATGGTGAAGAAATATAAGAGGAGCCGCTCTAAGCATCAGGCAGCGGTGGACCTTTTCCAATAGGACCCCAAATTTCAGGTGTTCCGGGAAGGCCTAGAGCAGAATAAGGTGCAATTAAAGCGTTGAGTGGCGGAGCTGGAGAAAGCTGATAAAAAGTTGGTAAAAGCTGTGGCTCATAATAGTGAGCTGGAATTACTCCTTAAATTGAGGGAATTGGAGTTGGAGCTCAGTCATGGGGTGGCAGCAGAGGTTGCCGTTCTGCACCATAGGGTGGCAATTTTAACAGCCAAACTCGAAGTCAAGGGGGTAGAGTTCGATGTTCTTAGGCATACTATCCCACCAAGGCCTAGAGACATGGCTCGACCTTCCTTTTCCTAGCTCTTGTCTGATGAGGATGCGCATCGTGATGCGTATGAGATATGGGTTTATGCGGAGGCCAGATTGGACACATACAAGAGACTTCTCGTTGTGGGTCGTGCCTCTGAGAAGGAGGTCCAAGAGCAGTGGCGCAAGGCTCGTGCTGCTCGGGCAGACTGCGAGTACATTTCTGGCTACCTTGATCGGGAGGGCTATGCTTTAGAGGATGTTAACTGCTTGATTTCGACTCCTAGTACATTGAGGCTTATCTCCTTAGTGACAATGGTCAAGAAAGCGAACAGAAGAGGGGCAATTAGTGAGATAGCGAGGCTCTTTAAGATTTGTATATGTTTTGCTTTTTGTGGAATGTAATTGGGACCCTTTGCGATGACCGAATATATATATATATATATATATATATATATATATATATATATATATATATATATATATATATGTCATCATTTAAGAATTATACTTTTGTTGCTATTCTTTTTGTGTTGTTCTTTCTTTTTCGGAACTTCACCTCCATAGAGTTGATATTCTTTTGTTTGTAGAAGATTTGTCACCTCTTTGGGTAGTGCTGAAGTAGTACAGGAGATTTCGAGGGTGGTCTCTTGAGGCTAACTGCCATCGTAGATAAGTCCAAACTCGATCTTAATGAATAAATAAGGTGAAATTTTAACCTTTGTTTAAATATTGTTCGTCATAGTCGAGCTTGGCTAGCGCTCGATGGCATGGAATTAGCCGATATGATGTAATTTCAGCTGTCGTTAAAGTGTTGTCCGTCTTCGTCGAGCTGGATCAATATTTAATAGCGATGGCCTTAGCCAATAAGATGTAACTTTAACTGTCGTTGAGGCCTTATCCGTCATCATCGAACGGGGTTGACGTTTAATGGCAATGGGCTTATCCAATAGGATGTAACTTCAACTGTTGTTGAAGTGTTATCCTTTATCATTGAGCGGGGTCGACGTTTACTGGCGATGGCCTTAGCCAATATGATGTAACTTCATATGTAATTGAAGTGTTATTCATCGTCTTCGAGTGGGGTCGATGTTTAATGGCGATGGCCTTAGCCAATAGGATGTAACTTCAACAGTCGTTGAGGTATTATCCATTATCGTCGAGCGGGGTCGACGTTTAATGGCGATGACCTTAGCTGTTTTCACAATGGAGATGGTGGCCTTAGTCATTTACACAATGAAGATGGTGGCCTGGCCGTTTACACAATGGATTTGGTGGCCTTGGCCGTTTACACAATAGAGATGGTGGACTTGGCCGCTTACATCATGAGATGGTGGCCTTAGCCATTTACACAATGGAGATTCAACTAGGCTAGTCCCTTTATTATATCGACCTGGAGAGCATGTCGAGTGGTTGGTATGATAAACTTGTCTCCAGATACCCCTAGGTGTCCCCTTTGCTACCTCGTTAAAAACCTCTCCGAGGAAACCCAATTGGGATAAAACTCTGGTAAGGGAAAAAGAGTACGACTCGGGAGACGCCCTTCAGAAATGGAAGTACATGAGGTGGGCGACGTTCCAGTTGTTTTGGAGTGTGTTTCCTTCCATTGTTTCCAACTTGAGGTCTTTTGACGCCAACATTTTGGCTTTGAGGATGTAGTCACCCACTTTGGGTGGTCTTATTTTGGCTTTTTTGTTGTAATACCTTTCGACCTATTGATTTTGAGTCGTCACTCTTATGTGGGCCATATCCCTTTGCTCTTCGGCCTCGTTGAGGTCTTGAAGTCTATTCATGTCGTTATCTACTCCGCTGTTATGTGAATACTTGTTTCTCCAATTTTGACAGGTACGACTGCGTTGGTTCCGTAGACTAGTGAGTATGGTGTTTCTCCCATGCTGGATTTAGGTGTGGTCCGATGTGCCCACAACACTTCCGGTAGTAGTTCGGGCCAAAACCCTTTGGCTTCTTCGAGTTTCTTCTTTAGTATGTTCATTATTGTTTTGTTAGAAGATTCTACTTGGCCATCGGCGGCGGGGTGATATGGTGTGGAGAGTAGTCGGTTGATGTGCCATTTCTTGAAGTACTTAGTTGTCTTTTTTGCCAATGAATTAGGGGCCGTTGTCGCAGCTGATTTCCTTGGGGATGCCAAAGCGGCATATGATATTTTTCCATATGAAGGCCATGACTTCATGTTCACGTATCTGGGTGTACGCACCTGCTTCCAACCACTTGGAGAAATAGTCAGCTATAACTAACATAAATGGTACCTTTCCTCGTCTTGCTGGTAGGGGACTAATTATGTCCATTCCCTACTTGATGAAGGGCCAAGGTGAGGTTACTAAGTGGAGAGTCTCTCCCAGTTGATGTATCATGGGGACTTACTTTTGGCACTGTTCGCACATGCGGACGTACTCTGCTACCTCTTTATTCATAGTGGGCAGTAATATCTAACTTAGATGATACAACGGACAAGAGCACGATTACTGGTATGGGCACCACAGTGACCCTCATGCACCTCTTCGAGGACTTGCCTTGTTTGGTGCGGTCCTAGGCACTTAGCGAGGGGTCCGCCAAATGTCCTTTTGTAGAGATCATAATTTATTAGGCTATATCAGACAACTTGTACGCGGAGCATTTTGGCTTATTTTTTGTCGAGTGGGAATGTCCCGTCCTACAGATAGGAGATAAACTGGTTGCGCCAGTCCCTAGTCAAATTTAAAGAGAGTACCTCAACGTGATCTATGGCTGAATAGAGGAGGGTGACTATATTCCGCATGTTGATGTTTTTGGTGGCTGCGGCCAGTTTCGCTAAGCCGTCTGCTTCGACATTTTTCGCTCTAGGGATTTGCTCAAGGCGGAACTCGTCAAACTCAGGCATCAACTTGCGAATTTCTAATTGGTATTTTTGTAGTCTCTATTCCTTGACTTGGTAACTCCCGGTGAACTGGTTCACCATGAGTTGGAAATCGCAATAGAGGGTGAGTCGTCGAGCTCCGTATTTGATGGCTAACTTCATACATGCAATCACAGCCTCAGATTCAGCCTTATTATTAGTCATTTCGAGGCATTATATGGACTGGCGGATTATTTTGCCTATGGGGACTTCGATAATGAGTCCCAATCCCGATCTCGAGGCGTTGGCTGCACTGTCAGTGTAGACAGTCCAGAGGTCGGTACTAGGGGAGGCACGAAAGGCCTCCAATTCCTCTTCTAGAAAAATCTCTCTGCTAAAGTTGACAACAAAGTCGGCAAATACCTATGACTTGATGGAGTTTCTTGGGTGATAGGATATGTCGTGCTCGCTGAGATCTATGGACCATCTGGCGATCCTGCCCGACAGCTCAGGATTGTGTAGAATGCTTCTCAAGGGAAGGTCGTTATTATTTTTATGAGGTGGCACTGAAAATAGGGTCTAAGCTTTCGTGAAGCTATGACTAGTGCCAGGGCCAGCTTCTCAAGGTGTGGGTACCTATTATTGCTGTTATAATAAATAAGAGACTGTGTACCTTTATTTTCACGGACCAAAACTGCGGTGATAGCGATTTCGGACACTGCTAGATATACCAGCAATGATTTTCCTGGAGTCGCTTTGACTAGCAATGGTGGCGAAGACAAGTATGTTTTTAAGTTTCTCAAGGCCTCGACACATTCCTCGTTCTACTGTAGCTCGTGATCTTTTCTCAATACGTTAAAGAATTTATGGCACCCGTCGGAGGATCACGAGATGAACCTGGAGAGGGCGACTATTCTTTCTGTCAGCTTTTGTACCTATTTTTTGTTGTTCAAAGTCTCATGTATTACATCTATTACCTTGATCTGGTCTAGGTTGACTCGTTGTGATACGAGGAAACCCAAACACTTTCTCGAGGCCACGCCAAAGGTGCACTTTTCCTGGTTCAACTTTATCCCATAGTATCTCGAAAGCTTCTTTTAGATGCTTGATGCGGTCTTCTTTCTTTGCCGACTTCACCAGCATATCATCGATATAGACCTCCATGGTCTTGCCAAGCTGTTCCTTGAACATTTTGGTAACCAGTCTCTAATACGTTGCCTTTGTATATTTGAGTCCGAAGGGTATCACCTTGTAGCAATACAACCCTTGGTGGGTGATAAAAGTTGTCTTTTCTTGGTCTTTCTCAGCCATCAAGATTTGGTTGTAGCCGGAGAAGGCATCTAAGAATCTTAGTTGTTCATGCCTTGCCGTGGCATCGATCAGCTGATTAATGTGGGGTAATGGGAATAAATCTTTCAGGCATGCTTTGTTAAGGTCGGAGAAATCTATTCACATTCTCTATATCCCATTTTTCTTTTTGACCATGACGACATTAGCGACCCATTGGGGGTACTTTGATTCTCTGACGGACCCGTTGGCTAGCAATTTATCTACTTCTTCACTGATCGCCTTGTTGATTGCGGTGTTAAACTTCCTTCTAATTTGTCGGACGAGCGGATATACTGGGTTGACGTTCAACCTGTGGGTGGAAATTGCAAGGTGATTGTTTGTGAGTGACGTTCAACTTGTGGGTGGCAATTTCAAGGTGATACTTTCTTCGAAGTCATCATACCACTCGTGGGAGATTGTTCATTTTAGTTTGTGCGTGGTGGTGAAGTTTACGTGGTTGATTTCTGAGTCATCTGCCTCCTCCGACGATCATATTTATGGTGTGTGCTCATAAAGGTGGTTTCGGTTGCCCTTGGGGTTGTTCCCGCCCTTGTGTGAAGTTGGTCTTTCCTTTATCGCTAAGCAGCTCCCTCAGGTATCCTTGGTTCAGCATCCTGACAACCTCCTATCGTAGACCTATGCAATCTTCGATTTTGTGTACTCTTTCCTGGTGGAACTGGCACAGGACGTTGGACCTCCTTGTAGTAGGATCTGATTTCATTTTCTGTGGCCATTGTACCTTGGTGCCCAGCTTCTCCAGTGCGTACAATATTTCTAAGGGAGACACGCAAAAGTTATGGGCAAATAATAAAGAAGTCATACCTTTTTCATTCTGGAGTGGAGCGATATGTCGTTGGAGTGCCTCTGTGTGCCTTGGCGGTGGTGGATGAGAGGATCTGACGTAGGGTTGATGCATTTCTTTGTTGAAGCGTGAGGGTTGTTCCTGTCACCCGTGGTTACATCGATCCCTTCTTGTTTCTGATTGTATTGTCGTTAGTCGTTGGGTCGGTCCATTAAGGTCGTCCTCATCCGCTCTTACTTCGGCACAGTAGGCATTATGGATCTCCCCCCATATGGTGGGGGGATACTTCATGAGTCGGCTCAGTAACGTTTTAGTCGCCTTCGAACCATCTCTGCTTAGCCCGTTTTTTAAAGTTGCGACTGCCATGCCTTTCAATACATTTGATAGGCTCATCCTTACTCTGTTGAACCTAGCCAGGAAGTCCCTGAGTCCCTCTCCTGCGGTTTTCCTGACAGCGAAGATATCGTTGACTCTGGCCTCTGCTTTCTTTGCTCCTACATAGGCAGTGGTGAACTTATCCGCTATTTCTTCGAATGTTGATATTGTTCTTACTGGCAGTTGTGAGTACCATGTTAGGGCCCCACGTCAGTGTTTCTCCGAACATTTTCAGCAATACGGATGGTACTTCTTCTTTTGACAAATCGTTGCCATTCACAGCGGTCACATAGTGGATTAGGTGGTCTTCGGGATCCGTCGTCCCATCATATATCCTCAAGTAAGGTGGCATATTGAAGGTTTTCGAGATCGGGTGAGGGGCAGCCTCTTTGTTGTATGGCTGTTCAACGAATCTTCATGCGTCGTGTTTTGGCAGTAACTTAGGAGTGCTTGGAATTTTGTCTACTATTTCCTGACGTTCTTTCATTTGATACCTAAGTGCCTTGTTCTCATTCTCCATTTCTTCCATCTTTTTAATGATGGCTGCGAGTGTACCATCATTGGTCTGGACATCGGTGTGGGTGTTATTTGTTTGTACAATATCGGGTTCACTGGTGGTGGCGGCGTTGTCTGCCACTGACGGGTTCCTAATGTTGCTTTGGGGTGACTTTTCAAGCAAGCTGCCTAGGGTGTTCATCAACCACTCCTCCAGTAGTTTCTTGACCACCAGGGGTGGTGTTTCTTTGACTGCAGATGTAAAGGGTCCTTTTTCATGCAAGATTGTCAGGTCTTCAGATGAAGAGGGTGGGATCTCTCCATCGTGTGCACTACCAGGTGTTGTACTCAAGATGTTCTCTCTACTGGCCTCGTTGAGAGGGCCTACGAGATTGGCTGTGCGCCTGCTATTTCTTTCATTCTTGCGTCACTTTATGCCATTTTTCTATTTCTGTAGGGTGTGAAGAATGGTGGTTCGTTGCTCTTTTCGATATTCTAGGTGCAAATTATAAATTCGATTGCCGAAATCCCCACAGACGGAGCCAAATTATTTGGCTCGAAAGATACTAATTACTTTACAAGTGAATACAATTTACAATGAATCAAAGGTAAATCGTAATCCAAGATAATGAGACCTAGAGATATGTATTACGTTTGTTATTGCTTCCAATATTTTGGATATTCAAGGGAGAAATAGATAGAGAGAGAATGCTTGTTCCAAATAGATCAGATGCCCAATTTACAACATTGGGATCCTCTTTTATATAATAGGAGGCCCTCTTTGAAATAATAAAAAAATACAAAGATTGGTCACGCTCTTTCGAGGAAACGACGAGACCGACGATACACTTCACCCCGATATTCTTAGGTTGTGCCCTTATTTCGGTTAGCGTGTGTTTGTTGGTGATTGCTACCAACATGGAGACGTAGTAGATAGAATTTGACCCCATACCTACAAATTCATATATAGTTGTTTCATAAATTCATTCCTTCAATTAATGTAATTAGATACTTTCAGTCCTGCGAATTTGCAATCCATTTTTCTGTTTTAGGAAATTCAGAAAGAAAAATAGTACGGAAAAGGTCTAAATAACCCCGTAGACTTTACGATAAGGTCTATATATAACCCTCGTTAAGAGTTTGGCCCAAATTCAACCTTGCCGTTACACTATTGGCTCGAATACTCCCTTCATTTTAAACGGAGCCAAATATCCCCCTAGACTTTACGAAAAAGTCTATATAAAACTCTCATTTTTTAACAAAATATTTTCTTTTGTAAAAACTGAAAATATTTTGTTGAAAATAATTTCTTCAGTTCTTAAAAAAGAAAATATTTTGTTAAAAATGATTTTCTTTTTCTTTTTTACAAACAAAAAAAATTCACAAATTTGTTTTTCTAGTTCTTACTAAAAAAATCTTTAAAAAAACTGAAAAATGAAGTTGCAAAAAATATTTTATTCAATCTTTATTAAAAAAAATATTTTGTTAAAAATTGGAAATGTTCTAATTCCAATATTTTTACATTTTTTCAGTTTTTAAAAATATGTTTTTACACCAAAAAATATTCTGCTAAAAAATAATTTTTGCAATTTTTTAAAGTTTACAAAATATTTTCTTTTTGTAAAAAACTATTTGCAAAATTGTTTTAACAAAATATATATATTTTTTGTAAAAACATATTTGTAAAAACTAAAAAATATAAAAACAAAGGAATTAGAACAATTTCAGTTTTTTAAAAAATATTTTTATTTTTTAAAAACTGAATAAAACATTTCAACAAATTATTTTCGCTTTTGAAAAATATTTTTCTTCTTCATTCTTCAGTTATTTTAAAGATTATTTTTTGTAAAAACTGAAAAAATAAATTTGTAAAAACTTTTTTTTTTGTAAAAACAGGAAAAAAATCATTTTTAACAAAATATTTTCGTTTTTTTAGAACTGAAGAAATTATTTTCAACAAAATATTTTCAGTTGTTACAAAAAAAATATTTTGTTAAAAAAACGAGGGTTATATATAGACCATATCGTAAAGTCGAAGGGGGTATTTGGCTCCGTTTAAAATAAAAGGGGTATTCGGGCCAATAGTATAACAGCAGAGTTGTATTTGGATCAAACTTTTAACAAGGATTATATATAAATCTTATCGTAAAGTTGAAGGGGTATTTAGCCTTTTCCGTAAATAGTATGTATATATTCGAAAGTTAGCAAAGTTGGCGAACGTTATAGATTTTTCGGACTTTGATAGCTACGGAAATTTTAATGAAATTAGTCCTTGTGAGCTGCACCCCACTTAGTTTAATGATTTCATTTTATACCCATCATCTCTCCGACTCTTGTCTGCGAAACTCTATTCTGATAACTATTGTTTGTTAGTAGAAGAAAGTCCAGCGGAAAGGAAATTAGGCCACTCAATACAACATCTCCATGTGATCAAACAAAGTCAAAAACCAAAACCATTAAAGTACATTGGATTATTACAAAATATTTTTACCTTTATATCTAGTTTGGCCCAAAAGGAATAAGTTTGTAACCTATCTACTGTTGTTATTCTTGATGTATGGGTCAAAAATTACCATTGACATGATTAAATCATATTAATATTTAAGAGGTTCTTGCGAACTGCTACGTGTCGCTAGTACGACTTCGGTAAAAGCATGCTTCACGTCAAAGCGATCTCTTTGAGAAGTGAATGGCAGGGCCAATGAAGCTATTGAAGGTCGAGATTGAAGAGCTATTGAAGGTCGAGATTGAAGAGTTAGTGAAGGTCGAGATTGAAGAGTCAGTGAAGATCAGGGTCGATGTCGAGCACTCACCATAAACAGAGTGAATAACGGCTAGTTTTAGGATAAGACGTTAGAGGAGAATATTTTAGTGGATATTCTTTGCACATGTACTATTTGGACATTGTTGGTATATGTTCCCTATAAATAGAAAAAGATGAGATTCATTTATAAGAAAACACACCGATTTTATCGAGAAAATCTAGCTTTATTGCAAGCACACGAGATATACCTTTTTACTAAGATCCTTGCATAACTTTTCCACTTACTCAATAACAACCTAAATATTCGAAGGCACATCAATCATTCGTCATTGTCAGAAAGAATATCCACAAATCTCACCATTTTTTCGGACTACTCGCATATTCTTATTTACTCAAATGGCATTCTTTGTTATTTATTAGTACTAGTACAGTACCCGCGCGATGCGCGGTTTTTTTGATAGAAAAAAATAGTTTAAAGAGATTATGAAAATATTTTTATTAGAGTGAGATTTAGCGATCTAATACATAAAGAGTTATTGTAAAATGAGTTGATTAATTTTGTTTTGAGTAATATAGGTTGTTATTTTTAATGAATTACATTATATAAGCAATTGTATAATTATAGTAAAACGTCTGAAGTTACATACGTTGTATATAATCTCTAACACCTAAAATTGAAAAAGAGTAGTGACAACTGAAAGTATAGAATATAAGTAAATGTTACACTTATAATAAAGAAATACAATTAAATAATAGATAATGTTCCCAAACAATAATAAACTTTCACTAATTATAAATTAAAGGTAGTTGTAGAGACGGTATTCCCACTCAGCTTCAAATTTTACAACATAAACCCAAAATGGTTCACTTGGCCAAACTTCGTGATAAATGTCAGTTAATATTGTACATAAAGGTTGACAAAATGAATCTAACAAAATGATTAAAGCTTTCCAATCTAATAATTCAATGTTGTCTACAGAATCAATAAGATGATCTCTAGTAATTTGATAAATTATAATTTTTTCGTCTAATAAAGGCCTAAGCTCTCTTAACTTTTTATGTTTTCCCCTTTTTGTTGCCCTTTCATCTCTTAACTTGTTTTGTAAACATGTTGGAATTATCTTGATAACTTCAGCCTTTGAGTCTGATTTATTCAACGAATAAACCTTGCGATGCCGAGACCTTCTACGTTGGCCGTTTTGGTGAATTTGTATTTTTGAATTTTGATTCATTTGAATCATTTCCTGTTTAGCCATATCTGAAATAAGAATAATAAAACAATAAGAATTTATATAACAAATCATTGTGATAATTTATGTAATGCATATTTTTTGTAAATAATAAAGAATTTATATAAACTTTTCAAACAAAATTGTCAAACTTTATGTAGATAAAACACAGATACAGTAAATAAAAATTTATTTTTTTGTATTGAACGTCAAAAATGTAATTTGAAATACAAAGTGTTATTTTTTTGTATTGTTTAAGTAAAATGTGATTATGAAAATGGAGTGAATCAAAAACTTGAAAATAATGATAAAGGTGCAGTGATTAAAATGTACTGTTCATAAGTATTAATAGTACTACTAATATTGTAAATTAACAAAAGAAACACATCTAAATTTAAGTAAATGTAAAATTCTCAAACTACTTATGCTGTTTTCTTCTTCTTAAAAACTCTCTTCAATTTATTTCCTGACAATTGTGCATTCGGATCTTCTTCAACCATTGTTGCCACATTATTGGTAGCTATCTTCGAAGGTGTGTGTGCATTTCCAACTATTTTATTTTCTTCAGTTGAATCCTGCATTTGTTAAATATAAATTTAAAAATGTTAATACTATGTACGTACAATTGTATTGAACAAATATACTTAAAACATCATTATAACTTATTACAAACAACGATAAATCTGAAAATATATTATGAAAAAATAATTAAAGTATTGTTAATCTAAAATTCAATAATGTATGTACCTCCCATTCCTTAGCGCCATCCAACTCGTGATTATGACTGAATTCAGGTTTCTATATAAAATTAATAAATACATAAGATGGATGTATTGATTTTAGTTGTTAATATCAATGAAAATACCAGTTTAAGTATTTATTGGAGATATTGAAATATGCAGCGTACAGTTAAGTCATCCACAGGGTGTTCAAGACTATATTTGTTAATCAGTTCATCCTCATCCGACAGTTTAACAACACTGTATACTTCATTTTGTAGATGAATGTTGTCCCTCTTGACAATGACCTTGAACATGAATCTTCTTTGGAGAATATTGTTCAGCTCCATTGGATGGGGATATGTATCAGGACCGGAGGAATTCTATTTACAAAAATTTAGTTAGAATTTTCCAAATAGAAAATACTAATTTAATTACTTGATATACCTCACGATACCCTTCCTTCAATTCTTTTGCGGATTTTCCTATCAGAAACATGGTTTCACGGTCCCATAACAGGAGGGAAACAGATCCAGTACAATCCAATACCCTAACTTGAAGCTTGTACCCCAAATCCGGTCGTGATGGCGCCCAGCACATTGCTAAGCCAGCCTGACCAATCAATATCAACAACGGAGCTAGAAGCTCTCTTTAACCCATTTAAGCATTTCAAAATATGAAACAATAGTAATACATATACCAACAACGGGGAAACCAAGTCCCAAAATATACTAACTCCCGTAGACCGAAGGGTCAAGAGTCATGAGCCTCTACTGAACATAAGTATATAAAGGTTTACAAGATGCCAAGTGCGGAAAGAAAAGTCAATACAAAATCAAGAGACAGTGAGAAGGAATATCGGGATATGCGATCGTATAATTGTAAGGCCCCGTAAAATTTTTGTGCATAAAACCTAGTAGCTGTGGTGTCCTGGTCCGAATAATGTGTTAGGAATGCGTAGAATTCTTCGCGGCGAGCTTGCTCGCCGCGGTTCGGACCCTTGGTAGTGATTTAAGTTTCAAAAATGTAGAGAATTAATTTTTCCGAAAAATGTCAAATATGCGGTCAAGAATGCGACCGCAAACCTGACATGCGGACCGCATTCTTGCCGCAAATCGTTCCAGAGAGTTTCCAAAAATCGTGTCAAATGTGCGGTCGATATGCGATCGCATGTCAAATATGCGGTGCATTTTGCGACCGCAGATCAAACATGCGGACCGCATTTTGGCCGCATTCCTTAACAGAACCTGCATAACTTTGAGGCCATTTTGCGGTCACTTTGCGGACCGCATGTGGATTCCTGCGGTCGCATAGTGACCGCATATTCGACCTCGGCCCAGATTTTTGTAATATTTTGACCCGATCTCTTCTTTAATATAACACACTTCTTCTTCATTTTATCATATTATCTTGCCAAAAATTAGAGAGAGAAGAGAGGGTTTTTAGAGAGAGAAATCTTTCATCTTCAAAGATTGTTCCAACCATTTAATTCCAAGGGATCCTAGGGCAAGGATTCAACTTCCCCAATATTTTCAAGGTAAAAACCCTAACTATTTTCTTTGATTTTCAGTTTTAATTGGGTAAAGAGAGGTTTGCATATAATAGCTTTTGAAAATAGAATTTTTACACTCATGCATGATTATTGAACTTGATTTCTAGTAAAAGAAGTGAGTAGAAGTAAGAGTCTTCAAGAACAAGGTTGGCAAGAGTAGGATATCTTGGGTAAGCATAAAGTAGGAAGAAAGATCATCACCAGGTATGTATGGCTAATTTTGATTCTTGTAAAATCGCCCAAAATGTGTGCGAATTGTTTTGGCATGTGTCAAATTGAGAAATTTTACGTAATTGTTTGATTTCCTTGTTGAGCATTTGATTGATGTTGAACTACGTATGGTGTGGTATGAAATATGAATGGAAAGATAAAAAGGTAATCGAGATTGGTAAAGAATTGGGAACAACCATTGTGATGGCATATTTGGCTTATTGTGGAAGGAATTTGAAACACCTTAATTGTGGTAAATTGTTGAACATGATTATGTGGGCATTTTCGATTTTGGAATACTTGTAACCTGGTTTGATATTGGCTTGAGAAGAAATTGAGAACATGAACCAATGTGTAAGTGGCTTATTTGAACTTGTTGAAATTGTGTGTAGTACCTTATCTGCTATTTGAAATTGTTGTGTTTTCAACTGTAAGGCGGGGTCGTGTTGCGCGCCGCAACGTGGTAAAATAAGGTGTGGGTTGGGGTGATAAGGGTGGCCGAGGTAATAAGGGTGGTCAGGGGCAATAAGGATGGAAAGCGATCGAAATCGCTATTGAAAATTGATACAAAAATCAATAATGTGAAATTGTGAAAGGAGACAGCAGGAGAGTTTGCAACCTGGGGAGCACTGATTGCTCCTATGTTTGACTACTTGTAATTTATGTTGTTGATTGGTCGTTGTTCCATTTGTTGACCTTGAATGTGCTTGTGTTGAGGCTTATCTGAAATGAGTAAAAGGTGGAAAACATGGTTGGTTGGCTTGATTTGTTTTAATGTAATTTAACGGCTTGAGTTTACTTGGGACAAAGTTTGTCCATACATACCAGTACAATTCAAGTGTACTGACGTCCCTTTTGCCGGGGACGCTACATTCGTGTTATGATTGTAGGTGGATCTGTAGCAGGCACTTTAGCACATCGGCAGTAGTATCCTTCATCCTCCACTGCCCGTTTTGGCGAGCCCCTTTCTTCCTCGGGGCCTTGTGTGGTTCATGCCACTCGGTTTAGATTTCATTTTGGTTTTGTAAGGTATAGCCGGAGCCTTGTTACCGGCAAGTATTGTATTTCCCTTTTGTATCCTAGAGGCTCCGTAGACATGTAAACTGTGGGATTGTGGTCTATGTATATATATATGGGGCGTTGTAAATATAAATTATGAACTTGTTAGTGAATCAATTACATGGTTATGTTTAGGCATTATGAAATCAGTCATTATTGGTAAAATATTTGGTTAATGAGAAACAATCAACACGGGGTTAACGCGTGGGAATGAAAGGCACCCAGGTCCGCTTGACTGGGGCAACCCGGTCAGGCGCCGGTCATGTCCCTCGATTTGGGGCGTGACAAACTTGGTATCAAAGCCTATGGTTTTTAAAGTGTCCTAGGATGTCTCGGAGCCGTGTCTAGTAGTGCCCTTCTTATAGGTGTGTTGTCGACCACATCATATAAGTAGGGGGCTACACGGGCATTTAGGAATTTACCTACTTCTTTGATAATCTATATCGTGCGGTAAAGTGCAATGTGGAGATATCCGTGTCTAATTCGTGCCTTGTTCCCAAATTTTCAGAATATGGCACCTAAGAAGAAGGCTAGACTCGGCCTTAGGGCCAATGCCGGCCCAAGTGCAGCTGTTAATCATGTACCCGATGCCGTGGGAGAGAATGACCCACCGGTCCCGAATTTGCCTGACCCATCTGTTCAAAACCCAAGTGTCCCTATTCCCAGCTGCGGCAGAGGATGCCACCATTCCTCCTGCCAGTGTTCCTGACTCAAATACAGTTCCCGCTTCGGGCTCCGGTATCTCTAATGAAGATCTTAGGGGCGCCATCCATATGTTAACATAGTTAGTGGCCGCCCAGGCCCAGAGATCCCATGATGCCCCTGCATCCTCCAGCGGACAGGGAGATTCCTTTGGCTCCAGAGTCCATCAATTCTTGCGATTGGCCCCTCCGGAATTTTCAGGCACCGATCCAGAGGCTGACCCACAGGAATTCCTTGATGAGATATACAAGACCCTCAGAGTGATGAAGGCTACAGATATAGAGGGGGTAGAGTTGGCCTCTTACAGGCTGAAGGGAGCGGCACGTTCACGGTTCGAAATGTGGGAGGATTCCCGTGAGGAAGGGGGCCCTCCGGCCAGATGGGATGAGTTCGTGGATGCATTTATGGACCACTTCTTGCCTGCCGAGGTGATGGCAGCCCGCGCCACGGATTTCGAGGTCCTCAAGCAGGGAAGTATGAGTGTTTGGGAATATCACATGGAGTTCGTAAGGTTGTCCAAGTATGCTCCTCATTTAGTGTCGACCATGGATGCTCGGGTTCGACGGTTTGTTCAGGGCCTTAGCCCTTTGGTGGTGAATGAGGCCGCCACAGCAGCTTTGCACTCAGACATGAACTATGGGAGGATTGTGGGGTTTGCTCAGGCCACAGAGGCCAGGAAATTGAAGATTCGTGCAGATAGAGAAAGTAGCAGCAGGGCCCGGTCAATGGGTCGTTCAGGGAGATCACTTCCAGGGAAGGGGTCATCAGGGCCATCCCAGTCATATGCTCAGTCCTCCGCGAGTGCACCGCCATCCGTGCACAGTCATCAGCAGGGCAGTTACTCGAGACCTGGTTCAGACAGCAGGAGGTCTCGTCAGTCTGGTCATCCTGGGGTGAGATCCCAGCAGCAAGGGAGACCTACATGCCCCAAGTGTGGGAGATTTCATACAGAAACTTGCTACCTTGACCTTCCAGTGTGCTTCGGGTGCGGGGTGAGAGGTCACATTCAGCGGGACTGCCGTGCACCCCGTCAGGCTATAGGTAGGGGATCTGCTCAGTCATCCGGTTCTTCAGCTGCTACATCATCAGCGCGTACTCCAGCATCAGTAGGGCGTGGTGCAACTAGGGGTGGAGCTCGAGGTAGGGGTGGACCTAGCCGATTCTATGCATTGAGTGATCGCCAGAATGCCGAGGCTTCTCCAGATGTTGTTACAGGTATCATGTCTGTTCAGACTATTGATTGCTATGCCCTTATTGATCCAGGGTCCTCCTTGTCTTATGTTACTCCATTCATTGCTTCAAGTTTTGGGATAGTACCCGAACGGCTTCATGAGCCGTTCTCTGTGTCGACTCCAATCGGTGATTCTATTACAGCCTCACGAGTCTATAGGAATTGTGTTGTTACAGTGGGTGGTCGTGATACCACAGCCGATCTTATTGAGCTTGGGATGGTAGGTTTTGATGTAATTATGGGGATGGATTGGCTCTATTCGTGCTTTGCCAAACTTGACTGTCGAACGAGAGTTTTGAGGCTCGAGTTCCCTAACAAGCCAGTTAGTGAATGGAGAGGAAATGGTGTGGTGCCAAGGGGTAGGTTTATTTCCTACCTTAAGGCTTCGAAGATGATTAAGAAAGGGTGTATCTATCACCCGGTTCGGGTAACGGACACCGCCTCAGATGTGCCTACCCTCGAGTCCGTGCCAATTGTGAATGAATTTCCTGAAGTGTTTCCAGATGAGCTTCCAGGAATCCCGCCGGATAGGGAGATTGATTTCGGAATTGATGTATTGCCAGATACTCAGCCAATATCCATTCCACCTTACAGAATGGCGCCAGCAGAGTTAAGGGAGTTAAAGGAGCAACTAAGGGATTTATTAGAGAAAGGGTTCATACGACCGAGTGTGTCGCCATGGGGTGCTCCGGTTCTCTTTGTCAGAAAGAAGGATGGGTCACTTCGAATGTGTATTGATTATCGGCAGCTCAACAAAGTCACCATCAAGAATAAATATCCTTTGCCTCGAGTGGATGATCTGTTTGACCAATTGCAGGGAGCGAAGTTCTTCTCAAAGATTGATTTACGGTCCGGGTACCACCAGTTAAAAATCAGGGAGCAGGATATTCCTAAGACCGCCTTCAGAACTCGTTATGGTCACTTCGAGTTTTTGGTTATGTCTTTTGGGCTAACCAACGCCCCAGCAACTTTCATGGACCTTATGAATCGGGTTTTCAAGCCATTCCTAGATTCCTTTGTGATTGTATTCATTGACGATATTCTCATCTACTCTCGGAGCAGGGAAGATCATGCCGTTCACCTCAGAGCAGCATTGCAGACCCTTCTTCAACATCAATTGTATGCCAAGTTCTCAAAATGTGAGTTTTGGTTGGAGTCCGTAGCTTTTCTAGGGCACGTTATTTCCAGTGAGGGAATTATGGTGGATCCTCAGAAGATTGCGGCAGTGAAAGATTGGCCTAGACCCACGACCCCGACAGAGATTCGCAGCTTTTTGGGTCTGGCACGGTACTATCGGAGGTTTGTAGAGGGATTCTCAACCCTCGCCTCCCCATTGACTAAATTGACGCAGAAAGCAGTTAAGTTCCAGTGGTCCGAAGCATGTGAGAAAAGTTTCCAAGAACTGAAGTCAAGATTGACCTCGGCACCAGTATTGGCCTTGCCAGAAGGCAGAGAGGGATTTGTAGTCTATTGTGATGCCTCCAGAGTCGGTTTGGGATGTGTATTGATGCAGCACGGAAAGGTTATAGCTTATGCTTCCAGGCAACTCAAGAACCATGAGAAGAATTATCCGACGCATGATTTGGAACTTGCAGCTGTTGTGTTTGCCTTGAAAATATGGCGACACTATCTTTATGGGGTTCATGTAGATGTGTTTTCGGACCACAAGAGCCTCCAGTATTTGTTCAAGCAGAAAGAGCTGAATCTGAGACAACGGCGGTGGTTAGAATTACTCAAGGACTATGATATGGACATATTGTACCATCCAGGGAAAGCAAATGTGGTAGCTGACGCTCTTAGTCGGAAATCCATGGGTAGTTTGGCTCATTTGGGTGTAGATCAGAGACACCTGGCTCGAGAGGTTTACCAATTAGCTAGTTTGGGGGTTCGTATCTCGGCGTCAGACGAGGGAGATATCTTGGTGCATAATGGAGCAGAATCATCATTGGTCGCGGAAATCAAGGAAAAACAGTTCACGGATCCAGCATTGGTTCGGGTGAAGGAAGCAGTCATGAATGACAAGACCTCAGCATTTGTACTCAGCGGCGAAGATGGTGTATTGCGGTGTCAAGATAGGCTATGTGTTCCGGATGTGGACGAGCTTCGGGAAAGAGTGATGGCAGAGGCTCATACTTCCAGGTATTCTGTGCACCCTGGTTCAACGAAAATGTATCACAATCTCAAAGAGGTTTATTGGTGGAACGGTATGAAAAGGGATGTGGCAGGCCTTGTAGCTAAATGTTCGAATTGTCAACAGGTGAAGGCCGAGCATCAACGACCCGGTGGATTAACTCAGCTTATAGAAATACCAAGGTGGAAATGGGAGATGATCAATATGGATTTCGTGGTAGGGTTACCTCGCACTCAGCGTAAGTTCGATTCAATATGGGTGATAGTAGATCGACTCACCAAATCAGCTCACTTCCTGCCTGTCAAGTCCACTGATACCGCGGAGCAATATGCAAGATTGTACATCAAAGAGATAGTAAGGCTTCATGGCACTCCACTTTCTATCATCTCAGATCGCGGGGCTCAGTTCACCGCTAACTTTTGGAAGAAGTTTCAACAAGGTTTGGGAACTCAGATGAATCTCAGCACAACTTTCCATCCACAGACCGACGGTCAAGCCGAGCGGACTATTCAGACACTTGAAGATATGTTGCGGGCTTGTGTCTTAGATTTTAAAGGTAATTGGGATGAACACTTGCCACTGATAGAATTTGCTTACAATAACAGCTATCATGCTAGCATTCAAATGGCCCCGTTTGAGGCATTGTACGGGAGAAGATGTAGATCGCCAATCGGGTGGTTTGAGGTAGGTGAAGCGGAATTGCTAGGGCCGGATATGGTGTACGAAGCTATGGAAAAGGTCAAGGTTATTCAGGAGAGAATGAAAACAGCACAGAGTCGTCAAAAGTCCTATGCGGACGTTCGTCGAAGGGATTTGGAGTTTCAAGTCGATGATTGGGTGTTCTTGAGGGTATCTCCTATGAAGGGAGTCATGCGATTCGGAAAGAAAGGGAAATTGAGTCCTAGGTATATCGGGCCATATCGGATCGTTCAAAGGATTGGTCAAGTTGCTTATAGGCTAGAGTTGCCTCCCGAGATGTCATCAGTGCACCCGGTATTCCACGTGTCCATGTTGAAGAAAGTGATTGGAGATCCATCCACCATGCCAGTCGAAGCTATAGAGGTTAATGAAAATTTGTCATATGAAGAAGTTCCAGTTGCCATTCTTGATAGGCAAGTCCGTAAGTTGAGAAATAAGGAAGTCGCCTCTATTAAAGTATTGTGGCGAAGTCAACAAGTTGAGGAGGCCACATGGGAAGCGGAAAAAGAGATGAAGGAAAAGTACCCCCATTTGTTCGATCAAGCCTAGAAGAAATTAGGTGACCCTCCTACTCCTAGTAATTGTCATCTTGCCTAAGTTGTTTCCCTCTTAGTATTAGTAAAGTCCCCTTCATTTTGTAATGAGTTAATTGTGTTGTTACCTTGGGTCACTTGAACCGTTCTTGATAAATGAAAGCCTTATAAAGATTTACGTGTTTAATAAACTACTAATAGTAAGTATAGATTGGTAATGGTTTGTTAAGTGCACATGGTGTGTTAAATTGGTTAAATAAGGTAAGAATTCATTGACGTGACTAGTTTATGTGCAATTGTAATAATGTGATGGAATATGTGCATTCGTTGAGGTAAGAAAGTGTATACCAGTTGTGAAAAGTGTTGTAGTTGTATATTGTTGTTTGGTAATGTGTTTCGGGGGCCCTCTGACAGGTGGATATGTCCATAATACAAAGGAAACTCTGGCGAAATTTTTTCTAAAATATAAGAGTTAGTCAAAATTTTGATAGCTTGCATACCATGTCTTTCAAAACTCATTTATTTCAAAATCCTCATTCGAGGACGAATGATCTTAAGGGGGGAGGATGTAAGGCCCCGTAAAATTTTTGTGCATAAAACCTAGTAGCTTGTGGTGTCTTGGTCCGAATAATGTGTTAGGATTGCGTAGAATCTCGCCGCGGTTCGGACCCTTGGTAGTGATTTAAGTGTCAAAAATGTTGAGAATAAAATTTTCCAGAAAAATGTCAAATATGCGGTCAAGAATGCGACCGCAAACCTGACATGCGGACCGCATTCTTGCCGCAAATCGTTCCAGAGAGTTTCCAAAAATCGTGTCAAATGTGCGGTCGATATGCGATCGCATGTCAAATATGCGGTGCATTTTGCGACCGCAGATCAAACATGCGGACCGCATTTTGGCCGCATTCCTTAACAGAACCTGCATAACTTTGAGGCCATTTTGCGGTCACTTTGCGGACCGCATGTGGATTCTGCGGTCGCATAGTGACCGCATATTCGACCTCGGCCCAGATTTTTGTAATATTTTGACCCGATCTCTTCTTTAATATAACACACTTCTTCTTCATTTTATCATATTATCTTGCCAAAAATTAGAGAGAGAAGAGAGGGTTTTTAGAGAGAGAAGTTCTTCATCTTCAAAGATTGTTCCAACTACTTAATTCCAAGGGATTCTAGGGCAAGGATTCAACTTTCCCAATATTTTCAAGGTAAAAACCCTAACTATTTTCTTTGATTTTCAGTTTTAATTGGGTAAAGAGAGGTTTGCATATAATAGCTTTTGAAAATAGAATTTTTACACTCATGCATGATTATTGAACTTGATTTCTAGTAAAAAGAAGTGAGTAAAAGTAAGAGTCTTCAAGAACAAGGTTGGCAAGAGTAGGATATCTTGGGTAAGCATAAAGTAGGAAGAAAGATCATCACCAGGTATGTATGGCTAATTTTGATTCTTGTAAAATCGCCCAAAATGTGTGCGAATTGTTTTGGCATGTGTCAAATTGAGAAATTTTACGTAATTGTTTGATTTCCTTGTTGAGCATTTGATTGATGTTGAACTACGTGTGGTGTGGTATGAAATATGAATGGAAAGATAAAGAGGTAATCGAGATTGGTAAAGAATTGGGAACAACCATTGTGATGGCATATTTGGCCTATTGTGGAAGGAATTTGAAACACCTTAATTGTGGTAAATTGTTGAACATGATTATGTGGGCATTTTCGATTTTGGAATACTTGTAACCTGGTTTGATATTGGCTTGAGAAGAAATTGAGAACATGAACCAATGTGTAAGTGGCTTATTTGAACTTGTTGAAATTGTGTGTAGTACCTTATCTGCCGTTTGAAATTGTTGTGTTTTCAACTGTAAGGCGGGGTCGTGTTGCGCGCCGCAACGTGGTGAAATAAGGTGTGGGTTGGGGTGATAAGGGTGGCCGAGGTAATAAGGGTGGTCGGGGGCAATAAGGATGGAAAGCGATCGAAATCGCTATTGAAAATTGATACAAAAATCAATAATGTGAAATTGTGAAAGGAGACAGCAGGAGAGTTTGCAACCTAGGGAGCACTGATTGCTCCTATGTTTGACTACTTGTAATTTATGTTGTTGATTGGTCGTTGTTCCATTTGTTGACCTTGAATGTGCTTGTGTTGAGGCTTATCTGAAATGAGTAAAAGGTGGAAAACATGGTTGGTTGGCTTGATTTGTTTTAATGTAATTTAACGGCTTGAGTTTACTTGGGACAAAGTTTGTCCATACATACCAGTACAATTCAAGTGTACTGACGTCCCTTTTGCCGGGGACGCTACATTCGTGTTATGATTGTAGGTGGATCCGTAGCAGGCACTTCAGCTCATCGGCAGTAGTATCCTTCTCCTTCCACTGCCCGTTTTGGTGAGCCCCTTTCTTCCTCGGGGCCTTGTGTGGTTCATGCCACTCGGTTTAGATTTCATTTTGGTTTTGTAAGGTATAGCCGGAGCCTTGTTACCTGCAAGTATTGTATTTCCCTTTTGTATCCTAGAGGCTCTGTAGACATGTAAACTGTGGGATTGTGGTCTATGTATATATATATGGGGCATTGTAAATATAAATTATGAACTTGTTAGTGAATCAATTACATGGTTATGTTTAGGCATTATGAAATCAGTCATTATTGGTAAAATATTTGGTTAATGAGAAACAATCAACACGGGGGTAACGCGTGGGATAGAAAGGGAACCAGATCCGCTTGACTGGGGCTACCCGGTCGAGCGCCGGTCATGTCCCTCGATTTGGGGCGTGACAATATTGCCTCGCACAGCTACTGGATCACTGCTGAGAGGTACCTGGATCTGCACACAAGGTGCAGGGAGTAAAATGAGTACTGCCAGACTCAGTGGTAATAAACAAGGGTAAGACAGCGCAGATAAGAAATCCGCAATAAAGCACTATGTAAAACCATAATCAGCTACCCTGTTATAGAATCAATATTCACTGTACCCGTACCAACAAATACCAATAAATAGCATAACAGCTAGCAGATGTAGCTAAATGCAATGCAATGCATGATATGACCGCTACGGCGCGTAGCTCGATCCAATTTGGGTACCCGTGCTCACTGTCGGGGTTCAGACTCCGGAGGGGCTCCTACAGCCCAAGCATAATATCACTGCGGCGTGCAGTCCGATCAAACATATATACTGCTGCGGCGCGCAGCCCGATCCACTACCAGTCAGCTAATATGCAGATACAGCCTCGCGGGCTCAAAAGTAGTTTTTGAAAACTCTTTTATCATTTTTCAGTTGGAAAACAGTAACATCAAGTTCCAGAGATTGGAAATAGCATAATAACAGAAATAACGGCGGACTAGTAGTAAACTAGCATGTCTATATGATAAGACAATGATAACGATCCTCGCGGGATCCAATAACTGGCTCACAACCCACAAACATACTCAACCGTCCAAGAAGGAGGTTCAACGGCTCGAGAATAGCCAATATCACATTACAGTATGTAACCATCCGAGAAGGAGGTTCAACGGCTCGAGAATAGCCAATAACACAATATCAACAGGTCGGACTAAACTATAGTCTCCAATTCATAATCGACCCCGCACTCTCAAGAGTGTGCGTGTCTCGCCGCTATACAGCGTCACAAAGTGGTATACCGGGGTTTCGAACCCGCTGGTCATCACCCACATCTATTACTCACCTCAATACGGCGCGACGACTACTCCGCGATGCCCTTGCCATGAGAATCAAGCTTCGCACGTGTAGAATCTGATCAAATATAATAAATACACATCAAATTAGACCAATGGAATGATACCCAGTCAAAACAACTTAATTTACATCAAAATTCCCAAAGTTGCCAAAACTCGACTTTCGGTACGCTTCTCGAAAAATTATGAAAGTTACATATTCGGAACCCTCATCTCGATACGAGTCCGTACATATCAAGAACTCCCAAATCGGACCACAAATGACCCTTCAAATCCTAAATTTTTGTTTTTGAAAAGTTTACAAATTTTCTCCAATTTCTTCCATTTGATTCACTAATACTTGATGAAAAATAACCAGGAATCATTGAATATAATAACTTTTGGATATAGAACACTTACCCCCATCCATATGGTGAAAATCGCTTCGAAAATCGCTTCAATCCGAGCTCCCTAGCTCCAAAAATGAAGAAACTCTCGGACTGCCCCAATTAAAAGCCCAGCGATTTTCGCATCTGCGGTTACTGTTCATCGCAGGTGCGATTTACTGTTCATCGCTTCTGCGGCACTGTTCATCGCAGAAGCGAAAAGTCACTGTTCACCCGCTCCTGCGGGTACTGTTCATCGCAGAAGCGAAAATGACAGATTTGCCCCAGAAAATTGTAGCAGCTTTTTATTTCACTAAAAATGCTATAACTCAATCATACGAACTCGGAATTTGACGATTCTTTTTCCTATGGCTCCGTAATTTTGTTACGGATCCAGTGGTTCAAACAAAACTGAATTTGGATCTTATTTTCTCAGTGCAACATCAATTTCGCTCGTTAAATAATTAACTCATGTTTCGCGTCAAAAACCCAATCGCGACTTGATGAAATTAAACCAAAATTTCTGGATCAGTCCTATAATTCATTATTTAAATTCTCAAAGTCTCGAAATCAAATTTGGATCTCTAAAACTAAAAATAGACCTTTGGATCATTACATTTATGCTCAAAACGGCAAAAATCTTCCAAAAATGACTCGTTGGGCATCCGAATTTACCCCGAAGCCTCCGGGACCTCAACTAAAAGTACTAACACCTCTTATAACATCATTCAAACTTGTTCCAATCATCAAAACTCTATCGTTAACATCAAAATCGTCCTTTTTCAACAAATTCAAGCTTAAGTTTAACTTTAACTTCAAAAATTCACATTCGATCAAAAACCCGACCAAACGATGTCCGAATGACCTGAAGATTTGCAGGCACATCCAAAATCACCTAACGGAGCTACTGCAACTGTCGGAATTCCATTCCGACTCCCGGATCAAAATCTCACCTACCGTTCGGATTTCGTCAAAATTCAACCTTAGCCAATTCAAGCCTAAAACTACACCGGACCTCCAAATTCATTTCCGATTGCTCTCCTAAGTCATAAATCACCTCCCGGAACTAACCGAATCATCAGAATCCGATTCCGAGCCCTCTATTCAAATAGTCAACTCCATGTTGACTTTCCATGTTCAAGTTTCCTTCAAAAATGCTATATGCCTCATTTTCAATCCAATTCACTCCTAACTCACCCGATGGACTCTAACACTGATATAAAATCATAAAACATGTAATTACAACATAACGGGGTGGTAATTTCCCGTAACGATGGGCCGGGTCATTACATTGTACCTAAACACATAGTTTATTTTAGATATAACTTCCAACTTTTAATTATTTCAACAAATGTAGTTGTTGCTTTTACCTCACAATTGCTGAGTAATCTTCATGGTTACATTTGTTGTTTGAGCATTGATACATATTTCCTACTTTTTCGACCTTCTTTTGACACTTCTTGCAACTGACATATGACCATCCTTTGCCAAGTTCTAAATTTTCAATACTTGCGACAATCCAACATGGACCTTCCTGTTGAATAAATCGATATTATAATTGTTTAATATAGATAGTACACAAATGAAATCAAAATTTATTATAGAGAAAATAGTGTTTGTTAATTTTATACTATTAACATAAAAGTAATAATTTTAATATTCACCTTCGAAATCATGAGAAAGAAATAATGTATTACTCAAAAAAATGTAATCCGATAAAATTGGTCACAACTGAATAAATTGTCTTTTTACAAAGTAACATAAATATAGTTGTGCAATGTTCTAATTTAAACATGAAAAACAAGTTTAATTAAGACTACGGAATTGAGTTAACTAACCTCAATGGACTCGATTAATTGGCCAATTAATTTAACTTTAACACTGCCTTTCTCCAACTCATCCGATACAGTGTAACTTTGTTGAGAGATGGATTGAGTAAGCCTCTCAGAATTATTATCCCGAACATTAAGCAATCTATATATGATAATAAGATCAACAATTACATGTATACTTCAATATTTTATGAAAGATATATCAGCATTTTAATTGAATAAATGTAAAAAATTATATATCATATAATTAGGAACCGTTTTTTAAAATCATCTGACTGAGGAAAGCTTGAATTAATCCACAGCTTTGAAGCATTCCAAGTGTTGTGCACAGAATACGAATCTACAAAAGAATAGTGTTGTAAGATGAAATGAATAACTTTAACAAATAAATAGTAAATAGGGTAATTATATTTGACCTTGAAATTTGTGAGCCTTTATAAGTTGCATAACAACGATAACAGGGTCGTTGTTAAACTTATCAAATGAGGTACAATTTCGTCAACAAACTCCCCCCAAAATATTGCAGACAACTTCTTCCTCCTGTAAAAAGGAATGAAAAACTTCATGTAACACATGTATTTTTACTCATAAAGCTTCAATTTCCATCAAATGTGTAATGTTACCCGTCATCTTCAGGTTCAATATCCATAAACTTGCTAGAATTGCCACCTTCTATTTTTGTGTGAACCTTGCTAAAATTGACAATTTCTCCGATAACATCTGCATAAAACAAAAAGTGTTAAAGTATTATGATTGAAGAAAGGTTGTAATTAAATATAGTGATTAAAACTGTTATTTACCAAATAATTCTGTCTCGTTCACATCGATCTTATTTATCAGTTTATCATATGGTCGCAAATTAAATATATTCATTGTGAAAAGTGGATTAGTTATTTCAACGACCGTTGTTCGTTGAGTAAAGGTTAGCATCAATACATGCTTCGTGCTGTTGAACTTCTCTTTGTTATGACAAACGATAAAGTTTGCCATATGATGTAATGCAAGTTCTTTAATTTTTGTTTTGAAAATATGTAAAACTGACTTGCCAACTGTAGCACTTATGCGATCACCCTACAAAAAATAACATGAAAATACAGTTCGTTAAACAAATATATGATTTAAAGTAATATAATTTAAAAGTAGAGTTAACTACTATAACAGAATGAACTTTGAAGTACTGATAAACCTGGAAAAATTTCAATCAGAGTACAAAGCTAATGTAACATGTGTTAGTTTATCAGTATTTTGCTGTTGTTCATATACCTCACTGATTTGATATATTATTAGCTTAGTATCTTTGATCGGCACATACATATTGATTTTGGTAAGATGGGCTGTTAATGCATATTCAGAAGACAGAAGACAGAAGACAGAAAGTTTAGAATGAACAGTATTTAAAGCATTGCATCAAACGTTAAACAGAAAGTTGTTGAAAACAGTCAAAACATGTGTATTTCATCTTCTAAAGGGTCACTTTAGATGTGCATAGCGAACATATGTACACTACCTTTTCATCTTGTAAAACCATTTCCATCGACATTATACTGCCTGGATTGAAACGATCCGGTACTTCCCACAAACGAATTACCCGAACTTTCAACTTCCATTGCATCTTAGAAATTGATATATCCTTGATAAAATCAGTGTGAGAATTCATCTTTCTTATAAATGTGAACTGCTGTTCGAAATGTGAAGTGCAGACTGAAATGTGAAGTGCTGTAAAAATGATTTTTTGACAGCAGAATTGTACATATAAATGGAGTTGAAATGAGCAGTTGGTAGAGGAATTGTAATCGTGGGATTACTAATGGGATATGACAGTTTTTACATGTCAAAGGGACGTGTATAGTGGATATAAAAATGAATTGCATTTACACTACCATTCTTTACGTGTATAGCAGTTTCATGTAACTGACAGTTTATATGAACGTGTATAGCAGTTGAATTGAACTTTTATTCGATAGTTTATGAATCCAAGTGGCTTATCCTTATCTTTTAATACTGGTATAGCAGGGCAGTAGCGATACTATTTAGTACTGGTATAGCAGTTACATAATTAGTGTATTTCGACAGTTTACTATCAATACAGTTTTGAAAAATTCAAAACATTTACTGGGAAACAGTTTTTTCCTATTCCTGAATTTCCACACAAGCAGCTCAACTGTTTTTTTAGGCGTCCTGTTTTTGAAAAATAGGAATGGGTCTTTTTAGTTTCCTACAAATTAGGATTCATGTCCTAATATGCCATGTGGATTGTTTTTATGAATCCAAGTGGCTTAGTGAGAGACCAATATCCTTGGCTTTTAATTATATATAGATTATTTAATATTATGTTCCACCTTTTGAGCCATTGAATATTGTTACTGTTGTCCATATTTATTGGCATTCGGTAAAACTTACATATTATCTACTATAAAATCGGTTAACATATTTTTTGGATATTAATATTAGCTAAGATTAATGTTACTTTATTTAAATCTAATTGGTTGAACCCATATCTAAATTTTAGGTCAAACAGTTGACACAAAAGATTAATTAATTAATAATATCGATTACCAACATGAGTATAACTTAGTGATACCAATTCTCGACTCTTATTACCAATATGAGTATAACTTAACGTCATTTATTATGGCTTTATACCAGTCCGTATCAGCTTTTGCAGTATAACGCCACAATAAATGGCGCTATACATTAATGGTGCAGTTACCGTTAGTATATAGCATCAGGTATTGTGACACTATATATACAAATGTAACTTTTCTTTTTACCACCTATTTGTGTACTTTGAAACCACATTTTGGTTTCGAACTCTTGGATACCCTGCTCCTAAAGATACATATGAATCCTTCCTAGCTAGCTAGCTCCTCTTATCTTTTCTTTTTGAATTAAGTTTTGTGGTTTATTTGGATTAGTTACCTCCTATAAAAAAGGTTGATGTCTTATTTATTTTAAATAAATATCCTTTAAAAAAATTATATTCCATAACTACCTTTTGATTTTTTATAGCCAAATTTCTATTTATGGTCACCTCCTACCCTTAAGCCATAAAATAAGTTTTCTATTATTTTTCTCTCTCATATTCCCTCAAATTTCTCCTATCCTCTACGCCATATATATTTTCCCTCTCTCTCTCTCTACTTCCCGACATCTTCTCCTCTGTCTGACGATGGAGCAATTGCCATCATCACCGTTTCAACCATGGCCATTATTCATTGATATCGCCGCCTTCAGCCTCCCAATCTCATTCTCTAATGCAACATATCGGATCAACAAAAGCATCCATTATTTCGTTGGTAATTATGTGCTAATCGTCGGCAATCAGAGGCAACGGTGACGGCGAGCGAGGAGTGAATACTGATGCCACTTCAACGAGACGACATTAAGGTTGTTCAAGACGACAAAGTTGGGGGCTGAGCAACTTGAATTTTCAAATATAGTTCAATGCATGCCAATGTATCTCGTTGTATTTTATTGTATTCATTGTATTTCAATGTATCTCGCTGCATTATATGTATTTCATTATATTCATTATTTTTGTAATTGTATTTTATTGTATCTCGCTATAATCTATGTATTCCATTATATTACTGTCTCACTATATTATGAATGTATTAATATGTTTAATTTATGTATTCAGATGTATTATACAATTTCTCTGAAATTTTCATAAAGTACTATCTTTTAGCAGTAATTAGTCATCTATAGATACCATTTGCTATATTACGCATTATAGATGCATTTTTCGTGGTTATAAGATGTATTTGATGTATTTAACTTATTGTATTAATGAATACAAAGCAAAAATAGGCGTGAATCAAGGAAGTCTGGTTAATCAGTTGTTGTATTCTAGTATATTCGACTGTATTCATTGAGTGAAACATGGAATTACAACTTGACAGATTATTATATTTGATTGTATTCAACTGTATTCACGATCTGAAATATGGGATTAGACCCCATTTGGCTTAGCTGATTTAGAGTACCTAATAAGCACTAGATGCTGAAAAGCACTATTAAATACTGAAACTTATTTAAAAAATAAGTAGTTACGTGTTTTGATAAAAGTGCTGAAATTAATAATATGCAGCTGAAGAATTGGATACACGAAGAATTTTGTTTTAAAAAGAAGTATTTTAGGGATAGAATGGTAAATATTTTAGTTAAATTTAAAGTGCTTATAAGCTGAAATTTGATAAGTTGGGGGAAACCTACTTATGGCTTTTGGCTTATTTTTGGCTTATATGCACTTTGTCACGCCCCAAAACCGAGGGACACGACCGACGCTCAACCGGAGGATCCCAGTCAAGCGGACCTGGAATTGCCTTTCCTATCCCATGTGTTACCCCGTGATTCCAACATACAATATTCTTTTGAAATAGCAATTTAATACTTACGCATAAACTTACAACTTGAGTTCATTTCTACTTTTTCTCATTTTCAGCATTTGATACCAAGTACTTGCAAAATACATACAACGCTTACCAATGTGGACCACCACTATTAACCGTACCATTACTACCCAAAATACTTTTGTACACCACCCATATTGTGTCTACGGAGCCTCTATGAATACTAGGAACTTAACCAATACTTACCGGCGGCAAGGCCCTGGCTATACCTTACAATACACAATAAACTAAAAAGAAGGTGGCATGAACCACACATGACCCCAAGAGGAAGCGGGGCTCACCAAAGCAACTGATGGGATGGAGAGGAGTGATACTCTCGGTGGACTGGAGTACCTGCTATTGATCCACCTACAATCATAACACGAATGTAGTGCCCCCGGAAAAAGGGACGTTAGTGTCGTTGAATAACTAAATACCATTTGTTTAGAAAGAACTTTCATACAACAATAAGGAAATCACGAGTGAAGCACAAACACTTTAAATGATCGTAACATTATCAAATAAAAGGGGTCACATAGCTTTCACATAATTTTCATACCTTTTGATTGCGTTTCATAGCCCGTCCATGGGGTTCACATATCATATTATACACTTATGCGTTTCATAGCACGTTCATAGGGTTCACACATCATATTATATTATATACCTATGCATTTCATAGCCCGTACATAGTTTCCACATATTATATTATACACCCATGCATTTCATAGCCCATCCATAGGTTTCAAATTTTACATTATACACCAATGCGTTTCATAGCCCGTCCATAGGTTCCTCATTTCAATCAATCGGAATATGGGCTACAATCATTACAACATACTTGGTACTAGGCCATATTTCATAACTCAATTTCTTATTTCCCACATTTTACATCATTTTCACATATTTCATATCAATATCAATTTCAACTACAAGCTATTCACTTAAAGATGTCAAGTACACATGAGAGGAACCATGAATCCTCGGCATACACAATATCTCAGAGATCATGCACCTCAAGTTTATTAACAATGGAACTTTAAACACCAGGGGGCTCTTCCGAATCAATAGAGTGGGTACACCAACCTGTAATAGAAATACACATCAAAGGCATATGCAAATAATTACACCAATTATTCTTGAATCCATCCCTTTCAATCATGACATTATACAATTATAGTTCAAGTTCTTGGCACGTTGGCCACACTCTATTTCTCAAATTTACTTGATTACTTCAAATAAAGGATTTCACATAATTTGGCATAAGATATGTAACTCAATCTTAATTTAAGGTCTTAGCATTTCAATACATGATTCACATTCCTTGCACCCCTTTTAAGCTATCAACAATAACACCTTGATCATATTGGAATGCATCTTTTACAATTATAGGGTCACAACACCAATTCATGTAAAGTACCAATCACAACAAGAATCCAAAGTTCAATCTTACCATATTTACACAGCCACTTTCTTCGCTTCCAAATATCTTTGTATATTACCAACAACTAGACACAATCAATCAAATACGTTTGGTACACATAAGAACAATATGGAGGATCAACCATAATGAGTTTTCTCACACAATTCGGGATCAAAATCTCAATTTAAACTTGACTTGAAGTCTAGGTATTTTAGCACATAGTTCCCATTATTCACATACCAAGAATAACATATTAATCACATTGAGGTACATCCTTCACATATATTCTTGCAACTCCCAAATTCAATGAAATAATGAATAATAAATCAAATTCCGGACATACAACATACACATCGACACCATGGGAGCTCAATTTCTAATAAGAGAGAGTTTTGGCCATACATACCTCGTTTAAGCTTTCTTTAAGTTACTATGACGTTTCGGAAATTCTAGCAATCCCAACCTACTTGAAACATAGCAAAATTAAACACAATTTAGGAAGACATTCATGATTTTAGCTCCTTCCAGCATTTTATCAAACACTAGGTGGGCGTCTTGATTTTTAATACTCTTTTACAAGATTTTCCTTCATTCCAAAACCCAATCTTTACCTATTTATGTTCATCAATCTTCCCACAACTCTATTTGCACATGCATGCATACATAATACTACTATACCAAGAATCATACCTCAATGACCCATCTCACAACCTCTACAATACCAACATAACCTAGGTTAGGAACCTATGGCTTTCAATCATCTTCCCATGAGTTCTAATATATCTATCATACAAAAATAATCACCATAGAGTAGTTGGAGATGATAGACATACCTCTTGTACTAAGAATCTTGAGAATACCCACTTGTGGTGTTTATGATAAATTCAAGGATTTGAATAAAATCTATGGATTTTCAAGATCTATCCATGTAAATATACGTGTTTAGGAGTAGTAATCAACTCAAAATACTCCAAAAATCTTACCTTAGGAGTGCAATTGGGTGCCTTGGACAAATTGGGGTGTTGGGGAAGCCCTAGGCTTGAGAAATGACTCAAAGTCCGTCAATTCCCGTCATTAAGTGTATTTAGAGGCCTGACACTAGCGCACCCGCGCCAATCCCGTGCTAATCCCGTGCTAGTGAGGTAGAAGATAACTCAATTTGTGCGGGTACTAGCGCTCCCGTGTTAAGGCCGCGCTACCGACACAGGTCCAGTAAAATAATCACTTTCTGTATACAGCTCCAAATGATGCAGGATTTGTTGCGTTAGAAACTAGACTCAAAGAGCTTTAATTTGATAGGTAGATCCTCACTTAAATCTTTATATAACTGGAGATATGACCGTTCAAAGTAAGGTAATGTGCGCACTCATTTACAGATTTTGTCTAATATGCAATTTTCCAACTTGGCTTAAACTTAGGCCTCTCCTTAGACCCCAAATCATTTAGAATAAGACTTATACACTTATTACCACATCCAATTGATATCCATAATATCATAAATCCTTATTTGCACACGAAATAAAATAATTTAACCCACCTTGGTACGACGAAATCTTAAATTACTCGATTTTTTTTCCTGGGGTCTTACACAATTTTAATTTTACTAAACACATAGATAAGCCAATAAGTGCTTGTAAGCCAGTTTGACCGGCTTATAAGCTTAGCCAAACACCCTCTTACACTATTTTTAAAATGAAAAGTGAATCAATTAACATTATAGACACATAATATAACTCAACAAACTCAATTATAATACACAAATTTTGTCTTTTCAGTTATAAAAAAGATTCTCAACCGAAAAATATCCCAAGAATATAATAATCTTCAGCGAAATTATATAATACATTTGAATTAATAAATTACATTAATTAAATAAAATATGAATACATTCATGGCATAAAGCGAAACAGTGAATACAACAAAATATATAGAATATAGGGGGATACATTGAAATACAATGGGAAA
Organism: Nicotiana noctiflora; assembly: GCA_032618575.1. Lineage (NCBI taxonomy): Eukaryota > Viridiplantae > Streptophyta > Magnoliopsida > Solanales > Solanaceae > Nicotiana > Nicotiana noctiflora. The sequence continues at coordinate 50,579 of JASVEL010011406.1, read as the reverse complement.
AAAGACGGTGAATACAATGAAATACATGGAATACAATGAGATACATTGAATTACAATGAAAAAACGACAATGAATGTGATGATATACATGAAAATACAGCGTGATACGTTGAAAATACATTGAAATATATTAACAGAAAATCAAGTTGGTCAGCCCAAAAATCCGTCTTCTTTGTTCGAGTACAAACCCTAATTTTTGGAGAATTCGCCGTCGAGCAAAAACCTTGAATCTCATTACTCCCATGCATCCTGTACATTGCTTCTGACACATCTGGCAGTACCATCGTAACTCTTTTAAGCCCTTAGCTTTGATTATTTATAATAAGTATGGTATGGCATATAACGATAATACTAGTGACAAAGAGGTCAAAAAAAAACCATGATCCTACTTGGGGTTTATCTGTATACCAAAATATTAGCAGGGCGGGGCAGATGTGTGGATACACAGAATAGAAGAAAAGAGGCGGTGAAACTGAAGCAAAGGATCAAAATATTGGCCTACGGTGCGGAAGAAAGGTTCTTTTGGGTCAATGACTCCGGTATTATTTGGAAGAGAGAATAACATGTATTAAATTAGAGAGAGAATATAGTGTAACTGAATAGCTTATTTAGTGGCTTATGGGTAGAATGTACCAAAATTAGATATTTTACTATAAACAGCAAAAGGTATCTATAGAATATAATTTTTTTAAATGGTATTTATTTAAAATAAATAAGGTATTAACCTTTACTATATGAGATAAAAATTCCTAATTTAATCAGCGTAGGATTGTACATATTACTACTTACTTAGGGTCATTTTAGATTTTTTTTCGTCCTATCCTAGGTACAAGCGAAATAAAACTAAACCGTAATCAAAGAAAATAACCATTGTTATAAAATAATAAAAGAAGAAGAATAATATTGTAGAGAAAAGTAGGGAGAGACAATTCTTATTGAATTTTGAGATGATTTAAAATGGGGTAAGACCCCTTTATTTATAGGAGAAATATGACTTAGTCACAAAGTAAAACTCTCCACAAGATAGACATGCACTCCAAATAGAATTCTATTCTTAACACTCCCCATTGAATGTCTACTCAATAAGTAATGTGCCTCATTAAAACCTTAACTAAAATAAAACCCAATGGAAAAAAAAATCTTGAAAAGGGAAAAGAGTACACATATCTAATAATACGCCTTTTGGTTGCCTCGTTAAAAACCTCCCAAGGAAAACCTAGTGGGACAAAACCTTGTAAGGGAAAAAGAGTGCAACGCGCATTAACTCCCCCCTGATGAGAGCATCAATTCACATCCTTAAGCCTTCGCATCCTAATCTTGTGCACTAGCTTCTTGAAGGTTGACGTCGACAAAGATTTTATATCAATTTCAATGCATTTTCATAATGACATAACATAAAGATCTCTTCATTCATATATTCAGATACATGAATCTCTCATGAGATATTATGAAGTGTTATGTCATGTGATCTTCTAAATCACTTGCCTCCTTTATTATGATCATTTTGATCATTTGCTCACCTTCTTTATCAAGAAGTTTATTTGAAACTGATTTGTCTATACGCTTTAAGTGTGACGACCCAAAGGGTCATCACCTGTTTTCCTCACTTGTTCCGCGCTTGCGAGGCCTTGAAAACCTCATTTTTACGTTGCCTCGATTTACGTGCATAATCCGGACATGTAGCCAAAAATATTTTGTGATAGAATATGTGAATTCTATGAAAATTTTGAAGAAAAGTGATATTAATATTGATATAGTTGACTTTGGTCAACATTTTTGGTAAACAGACCCGGACCCGAGATCGAACGGTCCCGAAAGGTCCGTAGGAAAATATGGGACTCGGGCATGTGTCCGGAGTCGAATTCTAAGTCCTAGAGCCCAATATATGAATTTTTCTTTTAAATTGTTTTTGCTAAAATTATTAAATGAAAATGGATTAAACAACCATGGTATCGGGCTCATATTTTGGTTCTGACGCCCGGTACAAGTCTTAAATATTATATAAGTGCTTTCTACAAATTTTGGTGACATTTGGATGCCGTTTGATGTGTTTTGAACCTTGAGTTCCAAATTTGAAAGTTATGAAGTTAAAAGAAAGATAATCATGAACTTGAGGCTTGATTTGATGAAAACGGTGTTATATTGGCGACTTGATCGCACGAGCAAGTTTGTAATATGTTTTTGAAGTTGTGTGCATGTTTGGCTTGGAGCCTGAGGGCTCGGATAAAGATTTGATAGGCCATTAAAGCTAATTCTGAAAAATAACACAGCTGGTGTTTTTACCGAGCTGGTATCTTCGCAATTGCGAAGAAATTCTCGCAAATGCGAGAAGACTCAGCCCTGGCCTTGGTTCGCAAATGCGAACCAATCTTCGCAAATGCGAAGATGGCAGGAAATACCCAGGATCGCAAATGCGAGAAGGATATCGTAAATGCGATGAACCCAGAAATTGCCTAAGCTCGCAAATGCGAGTAAAGCCTCGTAATGTGAGGACCACAATGTTTCAGCCTTGTTCGCAAATGCGAACTTATTATTGCAAATGCGATACTGACAGGCTTGGGCCAGAGTTTGTAAATGCGAATGATTTCTCACAAATGCGAGGGAAACAGTCCCAAAACCTGCTATATTCGCAATTGCGAACAAACGTTCGCAATTCCCATAACCGCAACTGTTCAATCTGATACTTAAACGATTTTTTCACCTCTTTTCTTCATTGTTTCAAAACCCAACACACCACACACGATTCTCTAAGAGCAAAATCACTCCAAAACACTTGTAAGTCACTTTTTACTAAATTCTTTCAATTCCTAACATCATTAAACATGTTTTTCAAGAGAAATGAAATGTTTTCATGGTAGAAATTCCTATTTTTTGGTAGAACCTAGGTTTTTCATGAATTGGGGAATTGGACCTCGATTTGAGGTCCAATTTCGAAACAAATCATATATTTGAACTCGTGATGGAATGGGTAATCGGATTTTGGTCCGCACCCCAAGTTCCGACCACGTGGGACCAGGGGCATTTTGGGAAATTTTAGGGTAAACTTTGAGAAAAACATTTTTAAGCATCCAAACCAAGTTATATAGTATTTATTTATGTAATTGAATCAATTGTGATTAGATTCGAGCAAGTTGAAAGCTGAAATTCGAGGTAAAGCCATAATTGAAGGATAATTAGACTTCAAGGCTTAGAGGTAAGTGTTTGATCTATCCTAGCTTGAGGGAATATGATTAATGTGCTAATTACTATGTGATCGAGTGAGGTGTATGGGCTGTGGTGACGAGCATCCATACACTGGCGTCTAGCATGACCATGAGTCTTTTGTTGATGTCTATTGTTGGTTGTTTTTAAGACAAAATCTTGAACCCTTGCCGGGTTGTGAAATTGATTATTGTTTCCCTTGCCGGGACCTTGTGGTGAGGATTATTGTGTCCCTTGCCGGGACGGTTCATGATTATTGTTTTCATTCTTTTTCCCTTAACTATGATTGTTATTTGTTTGAGGAAGAGTGATAATGCACGGGGGGTGATGCCGTGCACTTTCATTTTATTGAAAACTAAAAATTCGACATTTTTTGTTTTTTTTTTTTGAAAAGGGGTGGTTGGACCCGTCAAGGGTTGCCTACGTATCCCGCCTAGTGGTGAGAATCAAACCAGCGTAGTTCGGTCAAATTGTTCTAAGACCAACTATTTTGACAAAAAATATTCTGACTATTTTCAAACTTTTCTTTATCTTAAAATTTCGACAATGTCTCGTCAATATTTCGGTATGGCTATTGCTATTTTTTCTCTCTTTTTGGTTTTAGGTATTTAGCCGGTCAGCATAATAATCCCGGACAAATAAATGCAACATATAATCATGCTCGGTCTTTGATATCCAGGTCACCTGTCCTAGATGGACCCAACCCCTGTGTTGAGTCCCCTAAGTCAGATATGATGCAAATAATCATCCTAAATCTAGGCTCAATATCCTAATTTTCAATGGTACTAGATTATGTACCCGAGCGGACAACTCGGATCGAGGAGGGGGCTACGTACCGGGGACCCGCGGGATCGTCTGGCTTTGTAACTTATCCGGCCTCTATTTCTCATTAGGTATGACTTAACAGAAAGAGGAGTCTCAATCAGTAAGCACATCCCCGGAGATAAGAAGAGAAGTGTTTTCGGCACAATTTATATATATAGTTCATGTAATATCAAAGCGTTAAACATATAGCACATTGATCAAAGCATATAATGAAATCAGATATAATAAAAAACAACAATTTAATGAGCTCGAATTCTTAAATCCTTAACCGAAGTTCTGGGTTTCTTATCCCCAGCAGAGTTGCCAGAGCTGTCACACCCTTTTTTAATGATTCCACTGTTTACCCGAAGGTAATGTGCCACTAGTTACTACCACACCCTAGGAAGGGATATAAAAATAATAGGGAAGGAGTTTTTCCATTTAAAGGATTTTCGGAACGAGATTTATTTATTTATTTTTTAGAGTCACCACTTGGGAAAATAATGGTGTCCCAAGTCACTAGTTTAATCCCGAACCGAGGAAATTATGACTCTGTTTAACTGTCCGCGAAACTAAAAATCCGGATAAGAAATTTTGTTAACCCGGGAGAAGGTGTTAGGCACTCCCGGATTTTATGGTTCTAGCACGGTCGCTCAACTGCCGTATTTGTTTTATTTGATTTCCTTATATGCTTCACTTTTTCAAATGCTATTAATGTCCCGCTCTGTTATTTTAAAGATTTGTGACATCACGAAAATGCATTTCGAGTCACACCGCAGCCAGTACGCCTGTGACTTTAGTGCATATTAGCTTCGCCGGGATTTGAAATTTGGGTCACATAAAATGTGCACCCGTATTAGGAACATAATTTTAGTTATCGTGCCTATAATATCTACTGTCACACCTCCTTTTTACCGCACCCGCGAGGGTGCAAAGAGTTTTTCCAATTAAAGGACAATCGAGACGGGATTTATTTAATTATTTCAGAGTCACCACTCGGGAGATTTATGGTGTCCCAAGTCACCGGTTAAATCCCGAATCGAGGAAAAGAATGACTCTATTTAACAGTCCGCGAACCAGAAATCCGGATAAGGAATTCTATTAACCCGGAGAAGGTATTAGGCATTCCCGAATTCCGTGGTTCTAGCACGGTTGCTCAACTGTCGTGTTCGGCTTATTTATCTGTTTTTTACAGTTATGTACTTAGTGAAAATTAATATCCCTTTACCGCTTTTATTATTTATTATGATTTACGAAAGAGAAAGTTGCTTAAAAATATGTTTTCGAATCACGTCACATGAAATGCACCCGGATCCTCGACACATTCTTATTCAACATTTTGGGATTTGGATTTGGGTCGCATGAAATGCACACCCGTATTTAAGAAGATAGAATTAAAATATACGCCTGGAGCGATTACTTATTTACACTTTTGAGAAGGACGTGATATTCGCTAAGAAAACGACACATCTCGAAATCTAAGTATTTTGGATGTACCTTTATGAATGCCTTGCGATTTGTGTAACTATTGGACGAGGCGCATCTCTGATTCAAGTCTAAAGCGAACTACATCCTGCTGTACTTATTTAGGAGTTTATTCCAAATTATTTAAAACTTGTTACGAACCACACTACATGAAATGCGCATGTGGTCCTTGACACGCTTTATTTAATCTCGTTCAAAATGTGAGATCGGGTCACATGAAATGCACCCCCGATTCCTTTAATCTAATTAGTCATCAAGTCGAGTAATAACTCGCTAATGCCTACAATGTGACAAAATCCTACTCAACCATAATCAATTCAGCAAACATACGGTTAGTTAATTAAGTGAGGAGATTTGAGTCTAGGGTGGACAATTATATGGAAAGAACCTACTTCGAATTCAAATAATCCCCAAAGAACCATTGTCGTATATTTTCGTAAGTTCAAGATATCATTATTCACGGGTGTTCAAATTACCTTAAACTTTCATACTTAAACAAATGGCTAACCTCACTTTTAACATAGGGCCTAGTATTAACAGATTTGAGATTACGCACATGAATAGAGAATATTGAACACAGATATAGCAGAACGGTTCAGGTTTACATACACATCTGATGATACTGTATTTTTTGATCTAGATACATCTTTCATAGCCAAAATTAGCAACACACTTGATTAAAGAATAACAGAACATAACAAGTACAAGAACTATAGACATCTATATGTATCCAGCATACTTAAAAGGGAGCTTCAAACTTCATTCTTTTCGAACCAAGACACTACAATGACGGAGATGTGTACCTGGAATGCGGAAGAACAAAGAAGAGTGAGCAATGGCAATGCAACAACAGTAACAGTAGGTGAACCAGCAGCAACAGGAGAAAACAAGACAGTAACAGTAGCCCAGCAGCAAATAAACAGCACAGCAACAACCAAAGGTAACCAGTCCCCACAATACTTAACACCCACACTAACACCTGACAGTGGTAACCAACCAACAGTACCAACAGCAGCCCACAACTAATAACACAACAATCAATCACAGCAGCAACCCAGTAGCATACAACAGTCAACACAGCAGCAACACAATCAACCAAACCAGCAGCAACAGTTGCACCACACACGACCAACAACCTCAGCAAACAAAAACAGCCAGCAAATGGCCTTCTCTCACAAACAGCAACAACAACAATCACCAAAAACTTCAATGAAACAGTACCCAGGATCTATGTGTGTGTGTACTTCTGCCTCACTTCTTCCTAATGTGTGCAACTCTCTTCAAGCTCAAAAAACCACTCCTAAGCCTCTATGTATCTTCCTATTTTTCTAGGTATCAATGCCTATCCCCAATGTTCTCCAAATATCTCTCCTGTGTGTGTGTGTCTAAGGTCTATTTTTTTCTGTTTTCTATCTCTTTCGTGTGTATGAATATCCCCCATCTCTATTCCAATCTCCCTATACTTATAGTTAAACTCTTCAAACCTGGATGGCCAGAAGACTAGACTAAGGCCTTGCCCATCCCCACTCTGCCTTTTTCCCTATCGGATTTGTCTGAGTGTGGGTTTTTATTTAACTAAACTACTGGTCTGCCACATACTAGTGGGGATACCCTGCTGGTAGCAGGTTCCACTAGCCCTTTTATGGGCAAGGTACTTTAAAAATCCAAAATAGGCCAATACTAATTAAATTGCTATCAGCTATATCCAAACGCCCTATGTAACAGTGGTTCTGGGCATTCTTGCCCTGTCATTCCAAACAGGTTTATACAACTAATCGACGAGGTCGTCTAGACTGATTACAACATATTTGAACCGTTTAAGCACCTTATGATGACCCACAGATTCAATCATTACTAATTCGTCACCGGAAATATAATGAACAATAGGAGGAGAAGAAACAAGCCATTTAGAGGAAATTGACAATCCAATTAATCTAAACAAACTAAACAAAATCAAATAGACACAGAAAGGGGAAGGTCTTACCCCAGAAACTCAAAATGTAGGCGGCTCAGCTTCGAACTTGACTTGTCGAAGCCAAATGGGCTTTAATCGAGATGTTCTCGATTGAGAACACCTAGACTAAAGTCCCTTGGACTTCAATTACGACTAATTCGGCTCGAATTGGGCTTCTTCAAAAATTAGGGTTCTTGGGACTCGATTTGGGGTTTGGGTAGTTCGGGCTTGATTCGAACCAAACCAGGGTTAGTAGGGGTGTGAGGGAGGTGTGAGGAGTGCTTGGGATGAGTTTGGGGCGGTTTGGGATGACCGTCAGATTCCGGCGACCTTTGAACGAATATTCGAGACGCTCAAGCAATATTCGAGCCTAGCGACTGTTGGATCCGTGTAGAGGGGGCTTTGGAGAGTCTACGGTGTTAATTTGTAGTGGTTTGGCCTACCGGAACCGCCGTGAGGCGATTTCCGGTAGGCGGAGGGCGGCGGAGAGGGGCGGAGGCTGTGAAGCCATCTCTGAAGGTTAGAGATGGTCGAGGGGTAGGGGGTCTGAAAGGGGGCGGGGTAGGGAATTAGGTATATATGGCGATAATGGTATTTAATCCTGGCCGTTTGATCAAATGAGATCAACGGCCTGGATCCTCTCACTTAACCAAACGACATCGTTTGTGTGTTTATGCGGGACTGGGTCGGTCCGGACCTGGATCGGGTTACCTGGAACGGGTGAGGATGAATTGATCTCCACCGTTAGATCAAGGTGAATCTACGGTTAAGATTAAAACATTAAAAAAGGGGGTGAGGCCGGGTGAGCTGGAGCGTGTGGGCTGGGGCGTGTGGGCTGGACGGGTGAGGGGTTTGGGCCAGGTTTTTGGACTAAATTATGGCCCAAGTCTGCTCTTCATACTACATTCCATGATGTATTATATGTATATGTATATATATATATATATATATATATATATATACTAACCTATAACACATATATATATATATATATATATATATATATATATATATATATATATATATATATATATATATATATATACTAACCTATAACACAACTAATTTTTACTACAATTATCCCACATAATTACATATCACTTAAATGTAAACCGTATAATTTTGATATTAAACACTAAAAAATGCAACACATAATGTATATATTTTTGTACTTTACTAATTTAAATAAATAAACACGCACATACAAAAATGCAAATGTAAGATAAAAATAACACCAAAATCACAAAAATCATGCCCAACCCGGAACTATTTTATTTTGAATTTTTCTGGGAGTACTTCTCGGGTAAGGCAAAAATCACGTGCTCACAGCTGCCCCTCTTTGCGCGTAAACATGAAGAGTTTTCATGCAAAGATAAGTGAGTGGATACGAACGATTTTTGCCTGTTCGAGCACTCCGTGTGAAGTATTTCTAAAAAGATCCTGACCGAGCCTTTACTTCAGGAGGCCTCCTACATATCCTGGGCTAAATAGGAATCAGGTCAATGTAGTTCGGGAAGTTCTGGTAGCTGGGACTACCATGACTGTTGCGATCTCGCTGTTACTGCTGTTACCGCTATTACTGCTGTTGCCACTGCTTAGCTGACCTCCTTGTTACACCGTACTAAACAACAAAAACAAGGAGCTAGACTAAGTTACAGTATTACAAACTCTTATCTATCCTTTTTGACTTGATCTTGTCATGCTCCTTGCCATCCTGCCGGCTCTGATATTTCCTCGCGTGCTTCTTCTCCTCCGACAATTGTTGTCTCGGCCTATCTTGATGGCCGACCTTCGACCATTGGTTCCTTCTTTGTGGTCTTCGAACCATTCTTCTTTGAAATCTGAATCTATCTTTTCTGATCCTTGTCGCCTTCCTTTCGATTGTGAACTTGGATTCATGCTTTTGCTCTACCACTTTCCCCAACCAACTTCAACAATAAATCGCCACTCCATTCTTCGGGCGGGCTCCCTGACTTCAGCTACTACTTCAAAATAAAATCGCCACTCCATTCTCCAGGCGGGCTCCCTGACTTCAATTACAACTTCAAAATTAAATCGCCACTCCGTTCTCCAGGCGGGCTTTCTGACTTCAACTACTACCCCAAAATAAAATCGCCACTCCATTCTTCAGGCGGGCTCCCCGACTTCAACTACTATTTCAAAATTAAATCGCCACTCCATTCTCCAGGCGGGCTCCCTGACTTCAACTACTACTTCAAAATTAAATCGCCACTCCATTCTCCGGGCGGGCTCCCTGACTTCAACTACTACTTCAAAATTAAATCGCCACTCCATTCTCCAGGCGGGCTCCCTGACTTCAACTACTACTTCAAAATTAAATCGCCACTCCATTCTCCGGGCGGGCTCCCTGACTTCAACTACAACTTCAAAATAAAATCGCCACTCCATTCTTCAGGCGGGCTCCCTGACTTCAACTACAATTTCAAAATAAAATCGCCACTCCATTCTTCAGGCGGGCTCCCTGACTTCAACTACAACTTCAAAATAAAATCGCCACTCCATTCTTCAGGCGGGCTCCCTGACTTCAACTGCTATTTCAAAATAAAATCGCCACTCCATTCTCCGGGCGGGCTCCCTGACTTCAACTACTACTTCAAAATAAAATCGCCACTCCATTCTCCAGGCGGGCTCCCCGACTTCAATTACTACTTCAAAATAAAATCGCCACTCCATTCTCCAGGCGGGCTCCCTGACTTCAATTACTACTTCAAAATAAAATCGCCACTCCATTCTCCAGGCGGGCTCCCTGACTTCAACTACAATTTCAAAATAAAATCGCCACTCCATTCTCCAGGCGGGCTCCCTGACTTCAATTACTACTTCAAAATAAAATCGCCACTCCATTCTCCAGGCGGGCTCCCTGACTTCAATTACAACTTCAAAATAAAATCGCCACTCCATTCTCCAGGCGGGCTCCCTGACTTCAACTACTACTTCAAAATAAAATCGCCACTCCATTCTTCAGGCGGGCTCCCTGACTTCAACTACTATTTCAAAATAAAATCGCCACTCCATTCTCCGGGCGGGCTCCCTGACTTCAACTACTACTCAAAATAAAATCGCCACTCCATTCTCCAGGCGGGCTCCCTGACTTCAACTACTACTTCAAAATTAAATCGCCACTCCATTCTCCAGGCGGGCTCCCCGACTTCAATTACAACTTCAAAATTAAATCGCCACTCCATTCTCCAGGCGGGCTCCCTGACTTCAACTATAACTTCAAAATTAAATCGCCACTCCATTCTCCAGGCGGGCTCCCTGACTTCAACTACTGCTTCAGAATTAAATCGCCACTCCATTCTCCAGGCGGGCTCCCTGATTTCGACTATAACTTCAAAACTAAATCGCCACTCCATTCTCCAGGCGGGCTCCCTGACTTCAACTACTACTTCAAATAAAATCGCCACTCCATTCTCCAGGCGGGCTCCCTGACTTCAACTATAACTTCAAAACTAAATCGCCACTCCATTCTCCAGGCGGGCTCCCTGACTTCAACTACTACTCACTGATTTCATCTTATCTTGATTACCTTCCTTTGCCTTTTGTACCATTTCCTTGTTCCTGCATTGCCTCTCGGACCACCTTCTCTTCTGAATTATCCTGTCTTGGAATTGCCTTCCCCTGGGTCGTATTACTTTTTCTTCCGGCTGCTGGGGATATTTTTGGAACTGTTTACTCGCCTGCTGGGGATGGTGCTGCTGAGGAAGTATTCTTTGTTTCTTTCACCCCTCATTCTCTTCCTTCTTCCCATACCTCCTCTGGGACTCACGCTTTTGCCTCCCCGAGCAAATTATGGAATGTAATACTGCTGGGGGAATCTCGAAGCCATTGTTTCATTTTTCCATCAACTGCTGGGGATGATACCAGGCTCAAAGATCATCCCATCGTTTCGTCTGGCCTTTCTCAAAACTATTCTGCTCGGAGCTGGTATTTCCCGAAATCTTGTGTTGCTTTCTACCCTTATCCTCTGAGTCTTTGCTTTCAAGAAAATTTTCGCAACAAGAGAAAATTTTCTGCCCCAGTTTGATAAACTTCTGGACGGTATGCTTTTCTGCCAACGAACCCTCTTTTCCTGCTTTTAAATCAAAGAAAAATTGTTAGTTTCAAAACGCGGTGAGTGGTCGTGCCACTCTTGTTGGGGCCATTTTCTTTTCTCTTTCAGCTGCTTGGCCTCTCTCGAACTTTGAGGGCGACGTTGACGCTTGCCGGGGACGATGCTCTTTCCACGAACGACCTCTCATCTTTCCTTTTATTCCAATCTTTGGTTTGATCCGACTCTTTTTAGCCGGTGATCCGTTGCGTGAAATCATCTTTCGGACGTGCCACATGTGTCCATCATACTCCATAATTCCTGCGAACCTTCCAATCAGCCTGTCATCCCAATCTTACTATCGTAAGGACTTCTGTCTTATTGCCTCGTTCCACGCCTATTCATCTTCATTATACTACTTTGGGAGACTTGGTAGTAAGCTTTGCAAAATCAATTTTCGAAAATGAAAGAAAAGAAAAGAATACTGACCGCAAATGACAAAAGAAGAGAAAAACTTTTCTGAACTCAAAAATAGGAAAACTTATCTGAATGTGTGCCTGATCCAATGGTTATGCCGCGCCTTTGAGATTAAACTACCCGGTCTATTCATGTCAATCACTTTCTGATGCCGCGTTCTGCTAGAGGTAAACGGATGTCCCAACCTTGTCTCATGCAGACATCTTGTAACCATCTCATCCTGCCACCTCAGTGTGCCCTTCAAAGGGTTTTCACTAATGAGATTCTCTCATTTCTCTCTATCTCCCGTCGCCTTAAGGGTGCTCGTAAAGGTTTTCACCGTAAGACTCTCTCATTTTACTTCTCTCAACTTCCTTCGCCTTAAGGTGCCCGCGAGGGTTTTCACCGTTAAGACTTTCTCATTTACGCTTTCTTTCCCTGCGGCGGGGTATCACCCCTGAGATTCCCTCTAGAGCGTTATCCCCTTTCGGCTTGTGCATCCTGGATTCAATCGAGGGTCGGGATGTCACTCTTGGCTTTCGTTCACATGACTTGGCACTTCTCGAATACTGATCGAGAGGTCTTTCTGGTTCTTAATATGGTTTCTGCGCGTGAGGCCGAAGAAAGGGGTTTAACCTCAACGGTTAGCTTATTACAACTTTCGGAATCCACACTATCTTTCCAACGAAACAATGACTTCTGCCCCAGTTTTGTTGCTTGGGGGATTTTTGATTTTTATTTTATTATGACCGAGCCGTGTGGCGCCTACGTATCCTTCTTGAGGAATCAGGTCGAACGTAGTTCACTTTTTCTTGTATTTTTTCTTTGTTTCTTTTTCTATTCTGTTACACATCTTCCTTGATGATTCCGAAAGAGGGTATATGAAAGAATAATTAAGGCTCAAATGGGGAAACAAAGGTTAAAGTGTTTGGGTAGTAGAAAAATTGCCTCTGTCATTTCATTCTCCGAAAAATGCCAAATACACACAAACGAAACCAAACGTTGACAAATGCATTAAAGAATTACACATAATATCTCTTGACCGCATCAGAATTGATAGCCATATCGGTGCATCTTCCCTCAACATCAGTCAGACACAGAGCGCCGTTGGATAATACTCTAGTCACCACAAATGGTCCCTGCCAGTTTGGAGCGAACTTGCCTTTCGCTTCGGCCTGATGTGGTAGAACTCTCCTCAGCACATGCTGTCCCACTTCAAATTTCCCGGGACGTACCTTCTTGTTATATGCTCTCGCCATTCTCTTTTGATACAATTGGCCGTGACATACTGCTGTCAACCTTTTTTCATCGATCAAGCTCAATTGCTCTAATCGGGTTTTGACCCACTCGTCGTCATCTATCTCAGCTTCAGCGACAATTCGGAGGGATGGAATCTCAACTTCTGCGGGTATTACTGCTTCAGTCCTGTATACCAACAAGTAAGGAGTTGCACCTACCGAAGTCCGGACGGTAGTGCGATAACCCAACAGCGCAAATGGTAACTTTTCATGCCATTGCCTAGACCCTTCTACCATCTTCCTCAATATCTTCTTTATATTCTTGTTTGCTGCCTCAACCGCGCCATTTGCTTTGGGACGATACGGTGTGGAATTTCGGTGTGTGATCTTGAACCGTTGGCAGACCTCCTTCATCAATCCACTGTTAAGATTTGCACCGTTATCTGTGATGATTATCTTTGGAATTCCAAACCTGCAGATGATGTGGGAATGTACGAAATCCACCACCGCCTTCTTGGTCACCGATTTGAATGTTTTGGCCTCCACCCACTTGGTAAAATAATCGATCGTTACCAGAATGAACCTATGTCCATTGGAAGCTGCAGGCTCTATAGGTCCAATAACATCCATACCCCATGCAACAAACGGCCATGGTGCCGACATCGTATGCAATTCAGTTGGTGGAGAATGAATCAAGTCTCCGTGTATCTGACACTGATGGCATCTTCGCACGAAACTTATACAATTACGCTCCATCGTGAGCCAGTAATATCCTGCTCGAAGAATCTTCTTTGCCAATACGTATCCGCTCATGTGTGGTCCGCAAACTCCCGAGTGTATATCTGTCATCACTGTTGTGGCTTGATTTGCATCTATACATCTCAACAATCCCAAGTCCGGGGTTCTTTTGTACAACATCCCTCCACTAAGGAAAAATCCGTTCGCCAACCGCCGAATAGCTCGCTTTTGATCTCCAGTTGCTTGCTCTGGGTATACTCCTAACCTGAGGTATTCCTTGACATCATGAAACCACGGCTCACCATCCACTTCTTCCTCTATCACATTACAATAAGCATGTTGATTCCGGACTTGGATATGTAACGGATCGACACGAACCTTGTCCGGGTGATGTAGCATCGACGCTAAAGTAGCCAACGCGTCGGCAACCTCATTATGCATCCTTGGGATGTGCTTGAATTCTACCGATCGAAAGCGTTTGGTCAAATCATGCAAACACTGACGATATGGGATAAGCTTTAGATCTCTGGTTTCCCATTCTCCCTGAATCTGATGTACCAGAAGGTCCGAGTCCCCCAAGACCAAGACGTCCTGTACATCCATGTCCACCGCTAGTCGCAACCCCAAGATACATGCCTCGTACTCAGCCATATTATTGGTACAGTGAAAACGCAGTTGAGCAATAACAGGATAATGATGTCCTGTTTCAGATATGAGCACAGCCCCTACTCCGACTTCTTTTGCGTTCGCCGCTCCGTCGAAGAAGAGCTTCCACCCTGGATCCTTGGTTAGTTCTAACCCCTCAATTTGCAACACTTCTTCGTCTGGAAAATACGTCCTCAAAGGTTCGTATTCGTCATCAACAGGATTTTCAGCTAAGTGATCGGCCAGGGCTTGAGCTTTCATAGCCGTCCTTGTCACGTATATGATGTCGAACTCCGTAAGTAATATTTGCCATTTTGCTAACCTTCCTGTAGGCATAGGTTTTCGGAAAATATACTTCAACGGATCCAAACGCGAGATGAGGTAAGTGGTGTAAGAAGACAAATAATGTTTCAACTTTTGGGCTACCCAAGTCAAAGCGCAACATGTCTTTTCCAGATGAGTGTACTTGACCTCGTGGACCGTGAATTTCTTACCGAGGTAGTAAATGGCCCGTTCCTTCCTGCCAGTAAGATCATGCTGCCCTAGTACGCAACCGAACGAATTCTCCAAAACCGTCAAATAAAGAATCAGGGGTCTGCCCGGTTCAGGCGGAACTAGTACGGGTGGATTTGACAGATACCCTTTGATTTGGTCGAACGCTTCCTGACATTCTGTCGTCCATTCTATCGCGGCGTCTTTCTTCAACAGACGGAATATGGGTTCACAGGTTGCTGTAAGTTGAGCAATAAACCTACTGATGTAATTTAACCTTCCCAACAGGACTCATTACCTCTGTTTTATTCTTTGGCGGGGGTAGCTCTTGAATGGACTTGATTTTGGATGGGTCCAACTCAATGCCCCGTCGGCTGACGATGAATCCTAGCAACTTTCCCGATGGAACTCCGAATGCGCATTTGGCCGGATTGAGCTTGATGTCGTACCTTCGAAGTCTTTGAAAGAACTTCCTGAGGTCGGCAACATGGTCTTCTTGACGTCTGGATTTTACGATCACATCATCCACGTACACTTCAATTTCCTTGTGTATCATGTCATGGAATACCGTAGTCATTGCCCTCATATATGTTGCCCCTGCATTCTTCAAACCGAACGGCATCACTCGGTAGCAATAAGTTCCCCACGGTGTGATAAAAGCCGTCTTTTCCGCGTCCTCTTCATCCATCAAAATCTGATGATATCCCGCATAACAGTCCACAAAGGATCCGATTTCGCGTCCGGCGCAATTATCAATTAGGATATGGATATTGGGAAGCGGGAAATTATCCTTAGGACTCGCCTTGTTGAGATTGCGATAGTCCACGCATACTCTGATCTTTCCATCTTTCTTTGGCACCGGTACTACGTTGGCCAACCATTCAGGGTATCGAGTGACACGAATGACTTTCGCCTGCAACTGCTTGGTTACCTCCTCCTTAATCTTCACACTCATCTCCGTCTTGAATTTCCACAGCTTTTGCTTGACGGGAGGATATGCCGGATCAGTGGGTAATCTATGAACCACTAGATCAGTGCTGAGTCCTGGCATGTCGTCGTACAACCATGCAAAAATGTCTTTAAACTCCATGAGTGTTTTGATCAACTCTTCTCTCAGATTGGGTTTGGACACTTATTTGGGTTTCTTTGACGTCATCCGCATTCCCCAGATTAACGGCCTCAGTATCATTTAAATTCGGTTTAGGTTTTTCCTCGAAGTGACTTAATTCTTCACCGATTTCTTCTACGGCTTCATCATCGCCGTACTCTGACTCACTCTCGTCACTTCTTATTTCATGCGTTATTATTTCCAAACCCGATTGACTTTCTAGACTGGGTTGATTAATCTTTAAGCACGCCATATCATTAAGATCAATTGAAAGAAGGCTGTTCAGAAAAGTAAAAAGAAGGAAAAATAAACAAAATTAGACACGAAGGGAACCAAATTTCATTAATGGGAACAGTACAAGGAAAAACAAACTGCAAACTTAAATCAAAAAATGAACTAAGAACAACTGGATTTTACTCCGGGGACAACCCCCAACACAGAATTTCAAAAGAAAACAATCCAAAACAAACTACCAAGACTCCTTCCGGACAGGGAGAGGAAGTAGCCTTCCAATTATTCAGTTTTGCTTTTGGTCCCACAAACTGTATCTCGGCATGGCTGGATCCTTCACCATCCTCGAGCATACATACATCTGTGAATAGGTCCTCGAACTTCCTGAAGAACTCTTCGTCTGGCCTAATCGTAGGACCGGGAATCTTTGTCGTCGGATGTCCTCTTACTCCGGACCTGACGAAAGATTGGGAAAGGCGTGGAACAGGCTTCGGGAGCACCCATGTCTTCTGCTTACTCCTCTTGGCTCGCCGGATGTCCTCTGATGTTGGCTTGAATCCCAAGCCGAAGGTTCCCAAGTTTTCGACCACTGATACCAGTTGTATGATTCCTTGCAGAGATGCACCTAGACCTTTGCCGGGTATGAAACCATGTCGCAACATTTCACGAGCCACCATGACATCTGCAGTAATTATTCTGTCATCGGGAATGCATTCCCCTTCTGGAACTCGGTTGGCGGACACCACATCGCAGACCTGGTACACCCACGGCCCAACATCTTCTTCCGTTTCAACAAAGGGGACGATGGTGCCTGGTTGTAGATCATTCTCTCCATGGACGACGATCTCCTGTTGGTCCCACTCAAACTTGACGAGTTGGTGTAGGCTGGATGGAACTGCTCTTGCGGCATGGATCCATGGTCGCCCTATCAGAAGGTTATATGACACCACCATGTCCAGCACCTGGAATTCCATGGTGAACTCCACTGGCCCAATCGTCAAGATTAACACTATGTCCCCAACCGATGCCTTGCCTCCCCCATCGAACCCTCGAACACATATGCTGTTCTTGCGTATCCTGCCGATGTCTACTTTCAATTTGTCCAGTGTAGAGAGAGGACAAATGTTGGCACTGGACCCATTATCGACAAGGACTTTGGTAACCACCGCCTCTTCACACTTTACCGTAAGATATAAAGCCTTGTTGTGCTCGGTGCCCTCCTCAGGCAACTCGTCATCGGTGAAGGTGATCCGATTCGCTTCGAAGATCCTATTGGTGATCTTCTCCAAATGACCCACCGAGATTTTATCAGGTACGTGGGCCTCATTCAGAACTTTCATCAAAGCTTGCCGGTGTTCTTCAGAATGTATCAGCAAAGACAGCAATGATATTTGCGCGGGAGTCTTCTTCAACTGCTCTACGACAGAATAGTCATGCAGCTTCATCTTTTTCAAGAATTCTTCCGCCTCTTCATCGGTTACCGGCTTTTTCAATGTTGCCGGAGTGATCTTCCTCAATTCCGCAGGGGCGAAACATCTCCCCGAGCGGGTCAAACCTTGCGCTTCGCAAATTTCCTCTTTCCTTTCCTTTGTAGGTCATTGTAATCCGAGCATAATTCCATGGAACAGCCCTGCTATCAGTTATTGGCAACTGTATTGCTGGCTTGATGATGAAAGGATCCATTCGAACGCCTGCTACCGTCAAGATGGGCTTGATTGCTGCCCCTGGTACAACTATCTTGGCTTCCCCCGGCTTCACCGGTACTTCGTTCACACTTCCCTTTCCTGCTTCCGACCCTCCTGGTATGTCCTTCTTGCAACTGGGTGACTCATCAAGGCTTGGCCCTTTTCTCGTTCCTACCCCGCTAGACTTAATCATCATTACAGTCTGAGAGGCTTTCTCTTTTCCTTCCTCTGCCCGTACCAACTCGATCATATTGGTCTCATGATGAGTTGGAAGCGGGTTTTGGTTGATGCTGGGCTCTGTTGGAGTCTGGACCTCAATCCTGCGAGTGTCAATGAGCTCCTGGATGGCCGTCTTCAACCTCCAACACTTTTCTGTATCGTGTCCTGGACATCCCGAGCAGTAGGCACAATTTACTGAATGGTCCAGGTTCTTCGGAAGAGGGTTTGGTAGTTTAGCTTCAACCGGATTTAGCAACCCTACTTGCTTCAACCGGTGGAACAGACTGGTGTAAGATTCTCCCAAGGGAGTGAAAGTCTTCGGCCTTGGTGCCCTGTCGCCCCTGAATGCCTGGTTCGGGCGAAAACTCGCGCCCGAGGGGTTTCTGTAAGCTCTTGGGGGTGGATGATTGTTCTGCGGGTTTGGTGCACGCCACGGTGCATGAACGGGAGGTGCAGAATAGGACTGTGCATGGTGGACAGTAAAATGGGGATCAGGTGCGGGGTAGTAATGTTGCGGGTGGTTGTATGGATTGTGGGAGTAATTTTGGTGGTGAGGTCGGGGCGGGCTATATTGGGGTGCAGGGCCTCTATTTCTGAACCATGCCCCGGACTCGACTGCCGCGACTTCCTTTCTCCTCTTTTTCCCGAGTACTCCTCCAGTGCCACTTTGGATAGCCTGAGTGGTGGCTTTCAATGCCGAGTAGCTCATGATCTTGTTGGCCTTCAAACCTTCCTCGATCATAGCCCCCATTTTTATCACCTCAGTGAATGATTTGCCCACGGACGTTACCAGATGTCCGAAATAGGTTGGCTCTAGTGTTTGCAAGAAATAATCCACCATCTCGCTCTCTCTCATGGGCGGATCTACCCTTGCTGCCTGTTCCCTCCAGCGGAAACCAAACTCTCTGAAACTCTCAGCGGGTTTCTTCTCTAATTTTAGCAATGACAAGCGGTCGGGGATTATTTCAAGATTGTACTGGAACTGCCCGATAAAAGCTTGAGCCAAGTCATCCCACGTAAACCATCTGCTGGGGTCCTGTCTAGTGTACCACTCCAGCGCAGATCCTCCCAGACTCTGACCGAAGTAAGCTATCATAATCTCGTCCCGTCCTCCGGCTCCTCGTATTTTACTACAGAACCCTCGGAGGTGGGCTACAGGATCACCGTGCCCCTCGTATAGGTCAAACTTGGGCATTTTGAACCCGGCCGGTAATTGGACGTCGGGGAACGGGCATAGATCCTTGTAAGCGACACTGACCTGATTACCCAAACCGTGCATGTTCCTGAAGGACTGCTCCAGGCTTTTAACTTTTCTGATAACTTCCTCATGTTCCGAACTTTGGAAGTACTTTTCCGGTTCTGCCGGATTATCCCAGTGAGGGGTATGTGATTGTGGTTCAGGGGCCCTAAAAGTAGGCTCTGGAGGATAGTAAGAGTTGTCGTGGATCTGAATATGCGGCTCGCCGGCCGGCCTTTGCAGAGGAGCAGGTGGAGGTGCCACAAAAACAGGGGTGGCTGGAGGAGGATTTGGTTTGGCTGGTGGAATGTGGGTGGCATATGGGTTTTCCCCCTGAAAGTATGGATAGATCGGGGCGCTTGTCGAAGGATCGATGGGCGGATGTTCCGGAGCTGAGGCGAGAGTAGGGCGGTTTGGTGAAGACTGTTCCCTGGCCCAGGCCAGGTGCATCTCTGTTATCTGCTGTTTCAACCGGTCTACCTCTTCTTTCATGATTTGTAACTCTGATTTTTCTTCCTCGAGACTCTTGCCAGAACTAGACATGCTTACTGTAATCGGTCCTTTGGATCTAGTACGGTAACGATGGCTGGCCAGTATATTCTGTCAAACCAACTGCTAAACTTTCTGGAAATGCAACAAACTTGTTAGTTCACCGAGTTTGACAGATATGTTATAGCACGTTGGATGCAATGCACCTAACCAAATAACCCTTTCTACACGTACTCTTAACATGCGTCATTCCGGCCCTTTTTCTTTTTCTTTCTTTTTTTTTTTCTTTTTTTTTTTTTTATCCTTGAAAGCCTTATTGTTATTAACCTTTGCATTCTTTTCCTTTTAGTGGTGGTCGAATCTTATGTGGATTGCCTACGTATCACGACCCCGCGTGAATCAGACCGAGCGTAGTTCTGGTAACAAGATTGTGGCAAAATTCAGTAACTTTTATATCAAATAAAACCGTGCGGTTACAAAACACGTCTTACAACAATCAGCAAAATAAAAGAAATGCTTGACTTGGGAAAGTAAAGATAAAAATGCCAACTAGCTTGACCCAACATTTCAAAAATACATTTTCAATCAAAAATCTAATGCTCTAAAATTCCTGGGGGCCCGCGAGGCATCATTCGGCCTTGCCGCGGGCCTTGGTGTGAGGTCCTTGTGCAGTCCCCTTAATTCTCTCATGATCTGATGCACATAGCCCATAATTGAAGCAAAAAGGTCGGTGCGGGGCATTTGTTCACAAGCTAAGCACTTCATGGTGACATAGTGCCCGATTTTTCCAATTCTGTCCTTGATCATGTCCCTTTCTATGAGTAACCGCTCTATCTGCTGGTTTTTTGCCCCCAATCTTCGAGCATTGTTGGTGACTTGGTCTAGGAGCCTATCCACTTGTCCTTGCAGTCGGGCCATCAAATTGTGGCAACGGTCGAGGTCCGCTCTGGCATCTCGGGCTTGCTTGAAAACCCGCTCCCTGAGGACAACATTTGCTTCCTTTAGACTAGTGACGATCTCGGTGTAATCTTCTTCCACCCGTTTTAGGTAAAGTGCATGTTGATGTGCCTCCTTTCTCCAGCTAGCACAGATCCTCGTTGTCCGGGCTTTCGACTCGTCCAATTCTCTTTGGATATCGGTGACTTGGCTTCTCAAACCCTTTATCAATTTTTCGTCTGCCCGACTCCTCAACTGTCTGTCAGCATCCCTTTTCATTTGCTGGATTTGAGCTCTCAAGAAGTCATTTTCTTGTGCCAACTTCTTTTTGTCTCCTTCGTCGGTGGCAGCTTGCACGTTCTTCTCGAACTGAAGGTCCCGGACCTGCTGTTCTATCCTGCCAATCTTCGTCCTGTACCCCTCCTCCTTTGCTAGCCACTTCCATTGTTCCTGTGAATCTTCCGTGAACTGTTGGACATGGGCTCTTTTAGAACATTTCCGACGAATCTGAAATCTTTTCCCGAACCACACATTGTACTTGGGGTCCACCTCTCCCTTAGCTAGTTCCCGGACCATGGTTTTAGGCTCAAGGAACCTGCATTCATGCCACAACTTTCTAATCTTCTCTTCGGGGAATACGACTCCTGGGCTCAACTCAATGGCGTACTTCCTCAGGTCTTGATCGGTAGGAATAACTTGAAACCTTCCTAGTTGACGTAATACACGATGAGGAACATATGGTTGGACACTGCGGATCCCCATTAGAAGAATATAACACTCCTCGGCTGCCATATATATTACTTCAGTATCGGGTAACCACCCGAACGCCCATTCAATCTGATCGGCTTCTATTGAGCTCAGTCGTGCAAGCCATGCTTCGACGCCTTCAGGGAATACAACACCCCTCATCCGTTCTTCGAAACCCCCGATACAGTTTTTTCCGATCAACCCATGGTTCATGTATTGTGTCCGGTGATGGAGGTGTTCTTGTATCCACAATTGGAGTAACAGATTGCATCCTTGGAAGAAATTGCCCCCTTCACGACATACAGTCAAGGCTCGATAGATTTCGGACAAAACCAAAGGGACCACCGTGCTGGTAGCCTTTTTGATTGCAACATCGGCTATTCCTACTAGACTTATCTCTATTTTCTTATCTTCGCGTGGACAAATCACAATCCCCAAGAATGTCGTTATGAATGCTAGAATTCGTCTGGCCTCCCACTTGGTTCTATTCCCTGCGTGAGTTAGTCCAAGGTTTGACTCTTCAAAACCCCGATGAGTGCCGTACCGTTGGTATAAGAATTGGAGATCGCAACATCCTTTCAGCAGATCATCATTTTTCACCTTCCGACTAATGCTCAGCAAATCCAGAAACCCATGTGGAGATACCGGTCTTGGTGAGAGCAGGTATTGCCCTCTTAATTTCCCATTTAGTCTTGCATAGCCCGCAATTTCCTCTAATGTGGGCGTCAATTCAAAGTCAACAAAACGGAACACATTGCGGGTCGGATCCCAGAAAGATACCAGTGCATTGATGATGTCTTTCCTTGGCTCGATATTCAACAGATCAACCAAACCTCCCAAAATTCTCCCCACTACCTTTTTGCTACTGTCTTCCAAATCGTTCCACCATATACGGAGCTGCCGAGGGACCTCGCTAAAGATTGAAAATGATTTATTCTGATTCGTGCTCATCCTGCACATTTATTAAGGTGATTGAAATAAGAAAAACAACTTTGTTTTGCCAAAAATAGAAAATCAGTTTTCAATCACGGCCTTTCAACGTCTCGGGGACGAAGGCTTTTAAGGCTGTGGGGTAAATCGATCGAAATCAGAATTGACCCAAAGGTGGCCGTTTATACGAAATTAGCCTTCCGGCGTCCCTTTCGGGAACATTCGGCTATTTTTGAAAACAACGTCACCGACTTATTTAGTACAAAAGTTAGTTTTGATATTTTGGCCATTTTTCAAAAGGTGAAGTTGGACCTGATGGAGGTTGCCTACGTATCTCACATCCAATGAGAATCAAACCCACGTAGTTCGGTTTTAACGAAACAAACGACATTATTTATTTATTCATTTTAGAAAACAAGTAAACTATTTCTATCTCAAGAATAAAACACACTTTTTCCTTTTTTTCCTCTTTCTTTTTTTCTTTTTTTTTTTTTTTTTTTTTTTAAATCTCTAAAGCCGGTCAGCATGCAAGTCTATAACAGATAAATGCGCAAGACAAACGGGATGCAGCAGGATAGTCTGTTCATTTCAGGTCACCTGTCCTAGACGGACCCAACCCCTGTGTTGAGTCCCCTAAGCCAAATGCAACATGATGCAAATAAACGTTTCCTACTAGGGATCCGGCATGAAGCTTTGTTATTCTAGGTTTAAAAACCTGGGTTTATCTGTTCTAGACTTGGCTTACCCGAGCGGACAGCTCGAGCCGAGGAGGAGGCAGCAATCCGGGAATACAGAAGCTTCACCGGTTTTGCAACTTATCCAAACCTCGTTCTAAAATGGGAATTAGACACTATACGGAAAAGAAGTCACACGAAGTGCACCCTTCTTCATGATTTAGAAGACTCAGAGGGGAGATTGGTTCCGGCACAATTTATATGTACAGTTCACAAAATATCAAAGCAGAAAAACAATATTTAGCACATTAATACAAACATGCAATAAAATCAGATAATAAATAAGCCAAATATGACAATTATTCCGAGCTCGAAGCCTACAAGAAAGGATGTGTTAGAGATACCCCTGTCACACCTCTTTTTTCCGCACCCGCGAGGATGCAAAGAGTTTTTCCAATTAAAGGACAATCGAGATGGGATTTATTTCAATTATTTCAGAGTCGCCACTTGGGAGATTTATGGTGTCCCAAGTCACCGGTTAAATCCCGAATCGAGGAAAAGAATGACTCTATTTAACGGTCCGCGAACCGGAAATCTGGATAATGAATTCTATTAACCCGGGAGAAGGTATTAGGCATTCCCGAATTCCGTGGTTCTAGCACGGTCGCTCAACTGTCGTGTTTGGCTTATCTATCTGCTTTTTACAATTATGTACTTAGTGCAAGTTAATATCCCTTTACCGCTTTTATTATTTATTATGATTTACGAAAGAGAAAGTTGCTTAAAAATATGTTTTCGAATCACGTCACATGAAATGCACCCGGATCCTCGACACATTCTTATTCAACATTTTGGGATTTGGATTTGGGTCGCATGAAATGCACACCCGTATTTAAGAAGATAGAATTAAAATATACGCCTGGAGCGATTACTTATTTACACTTTTGAGAAGGACGTGATATTCGCTAAGAAAACGACACATCTCGAAATCTAAGTATTTTAGATGTACCTTTATGAAGGCCTTGCGATTTGTGTAACTATTGGACGAGGCGCATCTCTGATTCAAGTCTAAAGCGAACTACATCCTGTTGTACTTATTTAGGAGTTGATTCCAAATTATTTAAAACTTGTTGCGAACCACACTACATGAAATGCGCCTGTGGTCCTTGACACGCTTTATTTAATCTCGTTCAAAATGTGGGATCGGGTCACATGAAATGCACCCCCGATTCCTTTAATCTAATTAGTCATCAAGTCGAGTAATAACTCGCTAATGCCTACAATGTGACAAAATCCTACTCAACCATAACCAATTCAGCAAACATACGGTTAGTTAATTAAGTGAGGAGATTTGAGTCTAGGGTGGACAATTATATGGAAAGAACCTACTTCGAATTCAAATAATCCCCAAAGAACCATTGTCGTATATTTTCGTAAGTTCAAGATATCATTATTCACGGGTGTTCAAATTACCTTAAACTTTCATACTTAAACAAATGGCTAACCTCACTTTTAACATAGGGCCTAGTATTAACAGATTTGAGATTACGCACATGAATAGAGAATATTGAACACAGATATAGCAGAACGGTTCAGGTTTACATACACATCTGATGATACTGTATTTTTTGATCTAGATACATCTTTCATATCCAAAATTAGCAACACACTTGATTAAAGAATAACAGAACATAACAAGTACAAGAACTATAGACATCTATATGTATCCAACATACTTAAAAGGGAGCTTCAAACTTCATTCTTTTCGAACCAAGACACTACAATGACGGAGATGTGTACCTGGAATGCGGAAGAACAAAGAAGAGTGAGCAATGGCAATGCAGCAATAGTAACAGTAGGTGAACCAGCAGCAACAGGAGAAAACAAGACAGTAACAGTAGCCCAGCAAATAAACAGCACAGCAACAACCAAAGGTAACCAGTCCCCACAGTACTTAACACCCAAACTAACACCCAACAGTGGTAACCAACCAACAGTACCAACAGCAGCCCACAACTAACAACAAAATAGTCAATCACAGCAGCAACCCAGTAGCATACAACAGTCAACACAGCAGCAAAACAATAATCAAACAGCAGCAACAGTTGCACCACACACGACCAACAACCTCAGCAAACAAAAACAGCAAGCAAATGGCCTTCTCTCACAAACAGCAACAACAACAGTCACCAAAAACTTCAATGAAACAGTACCCAGGATCTATGTGTGTGTGTACTTCTGCCTCACTTCTTCCTAATGTGTGCAACTCTCTTCAAGCTCAAAAAACCAGTCCTAAGCCTCTATGTATCTCCCTATTTTTCTAGGTATCAATGCCTATCCCCAATGTTCTCCAAATATCTCTCCTGTGTGTGTGTGTCTAAGGTCTATTTTTTTCTGTTTTCTATCTCTTTCGTGTGTATGAATATCCCCCATCTCAATTCCAATCTCCCTATACTTATAGTTAAACTCTTCAAACCTGGAGGCCAGAAGACTAGACTAAGGCCTTGCCCATCCCCACTCTGCCTTTTTCCCACTCGGATTTGTCTGAGTGTGGGTTTTTATTTAACTAAACTACTGGTCTGCCACATACTAGTGGGGATACCCTGCTGTAGCAGGTTCCACTAGCCCTTTTATGGGCAAGGTACTTTAAAAATCCAAAATAGGCCAATACTAATTAAATTGCTATCAGCTATATCCAAACGCCCTATGTAACAGTGGTTCTGGGCATTCTTGCCCTGTCATTCCAAACAGGTTTATACAACTAATCGACGAGGTCGTCTAGACTGATTACAACATATTTGAACCGTTTAAGCACCTTATGATGACCCATAGATTCAATCATTACTAATTCGTCACCGGAAATATAATGAACAATAGGAGGAGAAGAAACAAGCCATTTAGAGGAAATTGACAATCCAATTAATCTAAACAAACTAAACAAAATCAAATAGACACAGAAAGGGGAAGGTCTTACCCCAGAAACTCAAAATGTAGGCGGCTCAGCTTCGAACTTGACTTGTCGAAGCCAAATGGGCTTTAATCGAGATGTTCTCGATTGAGAACACCTAGACTAAAGTCCCTTGGACTTCAATTACGACTAATTCGGCTCGAATTGGGCTTCTTAAAAAATTAGGGTTCTTGGGACTCGATTTGGGGTTTGGGTAGTTCGGGCTTGATTCGAACCAAACCAGGGTTAGTAGGGGTGTGAGGGAGGTGTGAGGAGTGCTTGGGATGAGTTTGGGGCGGTTTGGGATGACCGTCAGATTCCGGCGACCTTTGAACGAATATTCGAGACGCTCAAGCAATATTCGAGCCTAGCGACTGTTGGATCCGTGTAGAGGGGGCTTTGGAGAGTCTACGGTGTTAATTCGGAGTGGTTTGGCCTACCGGAACTGCCGTGAGGCGATTTCCGGTAGGCGGAGGGCGGCGGAGAGGGGCGGAGGCTGTGAAGCCATCTCTGAAGGTTAGAGATGGTCGAGGGGTAGGGGGTCTGAAAGGGGGCGGGGTAGGGAATTAGGTATATATGGCGATGATGGTATTTAATCCTAGCCGTTTGATCAAATGAGATCAACGGCCTGGATCCTCTCACTTAACCAAACGACATCGTTTGTGTGTTTATGCGGGACTGGGTCGGTCCGGACCTGGATCGGGTTACCTGGAACAGGTGAGGATGAATTGATCTCCACCGTTAGATCAAGGTGAATCTACGGTTAAGATTAAAACATTAAAAAAGGGGGTGAGGCCGGGTGAGCTGGAGCGTGTGGGCTGGGGCGTGTGGGCTGGAGGGGTGAGGGGTTTGGGCCAGGTTTTTGGACTAAATTATGGCCCAAGTCTGCTCTTCATACTACATTCCACGATGTATTATATGTATATGTATATATATATATATATATATATATATATATATATATATATATATATATATATATATATATATATATATATATATATATATATATACTAACCTATAACACAACTAATTTTTACTACAATTATCCCACATAAGTGAAGCTAAGTGATAATACGATTTGATCTTATAAACTACTTATTCCCTTTTAGATTAAATTGATCCAGATTCAAAGTTTTAACTAACAAGAGTAACTAGATACCGGTTTATACGTCCAATTTCAGAATCGTGTTTATTTACCTAGGTGTATTAACTTTATATTGTCCTATTTTAGTTTTGAATTAGGTGATAAACTATATCTAATTATTGATTTACATCTAACAACAACATTAACTACTTCTACTCTAATCTTGGTCGAATTCATAGAGTTGTTAATTATTACAACTCTTTCTAATGAATTACACAAAGGATCTACGAATTAACTACATCTATGAGAGAAAAAACAGAAATGGCTTGATCGTAATTCAATTAAACTTCATTTCTTCATCACAACTCTCAATTACATCTCCAGGAAATAGATGTGTACCTGATCAAACGAAAATGAATCGATGAGTTCTAAGAAGATGAAGAACAGAAGTAGTCAACAATGATAACAATAGAGAAATACCAGCAAACAATAGAGAAACAACGCAGCAACTCCCAAGCTCGATAGACAAACAACAATCAACTCGAGAAAAATCAGAAATTCTGGCTAGTGAAGATAACACAACAGAGAAACACTAGCAAAGATCCCAGGAAACAATTCTCGAATTGAAGATTAAGTAGACAAATAGTATCAGTGAAATTCTGAACTCTTAACAATTTTCGAAGCTGAATCTCTCAAAGAAAAATCGAACCTCTCTTGAAATTATCAAAACTAGAACCTCTCAAAATTTTCCGGACCCTTTTTAAGGCTTGTAAAAGCCTATTTATATAGTCATTTTGGGGGGAATTTCAAATAAGTTAATTCTATTCCCCTCCCTTATTCTTTTCAATTAATTACATTAAAGTCTATCAAAATTGTCACGAAATGCCCTTGAACCCCTGCTAGAAGGATCTGGGCTGTTCTTTTGTGCAAGTTTTACCTAATTACCCCCACTTGCTGAGGTTTATTACATAATTGCCTTTACTCTACCTAGTATACCCCTTATTATCCAAGTAATTTCAGAAATACCAAGCACCAAAGTCATTTTTGTCCTCACATGCTCTATTTAATCCACAAAAATACCATTTACCCTTCCCCTCTTACCCTTTGCATTTGGTTGTAATTACCCAACCTACTTTAGGTCTGTCAAGACTAGGGTAAAACGTGTTTAACAAATAGCCACCCTAAGACATGTCTTTAAAACTTAATCAATTTCAGACTACATGGCTTTTAAATTTTTGCCACTTTTTACAAAGATGGCCATTAACCAGAATCCATACTCAGATCATAAACATAGCCACAAAACATTTATACATATAACCTAAGTACTCATAAGCATTCAGAGGTTCAGAAGAAATTAACACTCAAATCAAATTGCAAATATAGCCAGATTCATGTTATTTTGCTCAAGTTACCCTAATCACGACATAATTTCAAGTTAATTAGAACTCAGAGGGAAAATTTGATAATTGTTGAATTCCAACTAATTAAAACCACAATCGAGACAGGATATACTGAACAATCACATAAAAACGGCTAATTAGCATATGATTCATAAGTAGCTAATATCAGAACCTAAGAACACTTAAATGATTTCAGGCATGTATGAAATGGGATTTAGGGCTCATATGAACAAGTACAAATCAATATACAAAACAGAGGTAGATTCATGTTTTAGACATGCCTAGGAATAGATTCAGACAAGAGCATGATAGGCATATAAAGAGACAAGTTTCAGAACACATAAAACTCACTGAACGAAAACAA
The DNA here is from genome assembly GCA_032618575.1 of Nicotiana noctiflora. Classification (NCBI taxonomy): domain Eukaryota; kingdom Viridiplantae; phylum Streptophyta; class Magnoliopsida; order Solanales; family Solanaceae; genus Nicotiana; species Nicotiana noctiflora. The sequence continues at coordinate 21,462 of JASVEL010011406.1, read as the reverse complement.
GGGTAGGGTACATAGCTTTTTTGAAGGCCTTTCTTTCTTTTTCCTTTTCTTTCTTTCTTTTCTTCTTTCTTTTCTTCTTTTTCTCTTCGTTCTTTTCATTTTCTTGATTTTTTTAGCATTTCAGAGACTGTTGGTCTCTTGAACATCAGATCTTCCAAATAGGGCCTTTTGATTTGAGTGTGTGAGAGGGGTTTGGGGACTTGGGGTAAGGTTTTGAGAGTGGTACTATTTTTGGGCACTCGCCGGAGTAGGGTTCCGGTGAGGGTTTTTTGAATATTCGATGGGTTAGGGGAAGATTCGAGAAGAACCACCTATGTGGGGTGGTAGATCATCTAAAGATGGTCAAGTGGTGCTAATTTGGGGTACTGGTTCATACCTTAGGTGGTCGTCGACTAGGGTTCCGGCGATCGGAATTCAAGATTGGGGAGACTGTTGAGTTTTGGACGGGATTAATGGGGGTTAAGGGTTGTTTGGTGGTGTAGATGGGTGTTGGGTGTTTTGTGTTTGCCTGAGCCAGAGACGGAGGCCTGGGGCTGACCTCTAGTGGTCTTCATAAGGGACGGGGGGGGGGGGGGGGTAGGAAAATGGATCCTAGGGCGGCTAGGGTTTGATAATGAAGAAGGGGTGTGTATGTAATGAGGCGTCTGAAAGGGAGGGTGTTGATATATATATTTATCAATTATTTGTTATTGATCCTTGGTCGTTAGATTCAATCAGATCAATGGCCAGGATCATTTGGATCTTAAACGGCGTCGCATAGTTTAATGAAGAGTTTCATTAGATCAGTCAGATTAAGTACCTTGAATGGTTGATATTGAATGCCCTAGACTACGTCGTTTCAATTAATTGGCACCCTGGCCTTGTCCGTTTGATCAAGTGCAATGGACGGTTGAGATTTGTCCTTTATGCAATGTCGTTTCATTCATGCAGGCACCGCCTTCTGTGGCCCATTGATCAATTACATCAACGACTTGGATTTAAACACCTATACGGTGTCGTTTTGTTACCAAAAGGTCAGGCCGGCCAAAATGATTTGGGCCTAGTCTATATTGGGGCCTGATATATGTATTTCTTGTGTATTTGGCCCAAATTATATATTGTATATTGTATTTTTTTGTGTTTTTTGATTATTTTTGACTTGTATTTTATTTAATTTTTTTGTATTTTCTTTTGTATTTTGTACTTATTTATTTTGTACGTATTTTTCAATTGATATATTTCTTTTATTTTCCAGTTTTTGGTATTTTTCCTTGACTTTCCGATATTTTTTGTATTTTTGCTTTATTTTCTAATTTCCTAGCATTTGTTCTACAATTTTGTGACATTTTCTAATTAATTCCTTTTTTTGTATTTTCATTCCAATTTTATTTCAAACAATTAACAAACACTAGTATTTCATACACAAATCAAACAATTTGCAAACAAATACTATTTTTTTTTAATTTTTTTTTATATATTTTGGAATTCAATTGCTTGGGGCAAAAATCACGTGCTCACAGCTGCCCTCTTTGCTCGGGAACACGAAGAGTTTCAGTAAAAACACAAGTGAACAGTAATGAGGGATTTTCGTCTACTCCCATATTCCGTATAAAGCTTTTTTTGCCAAGCTTTTGACCTCACCCTGCTTTAGAGGTTGCCTACATATCCTGGCTAAACATGAATCAGGTCAGTATAGTTCGGGAAGGTCTGGTAGTTTGAAACTACTAGGAGAACTGTGATTTCACTGCTGTTGCTGTTGTTTCTGCTATTACTGCTGACCAACTCGTTATTACACCGGGGTAAGAAAATAAAGAAGCTAGCCTAAGCTATGGTCTACGATTTACAAAAAGTCCTATCTATATCTTGCGTCTTGTGTTGCCTTGATCATTCATCTTGCATTTTGCTCTTTGTTTGCATCTTCCATTCTTTGATAAATCTTCTGTTTGTAACTTGATTCAAACATATTGCTTCCTTTCATTTGTATGACTTCAACAAAAATGTGTTTCTTCGTTCTCCAGGTTGGTACCTGCTTATTGTATAAACAAACAAAACTTTTTCCTCTGCCCCAGTATGGGGCTTTCAATATATCATGATGTTACTTGTTAGAAAAGAAAAAAATTTAACTTTGCAGAAAGTATTCCCTTGTTATACAGATGGGCGCCAGAACAGAAATTAAAAATGCTAAAAATATTCCCTTGTTATAAGGTGGGCGCCTGAACAGAAATTGAAAATACTGAAAATATCCCCTTGTTATCCAAGTGGGCGCCTGATGCAGAAATGAAAATGCAGAAAAGTATTCCCTTGTTATCCAGATGAGCGCCTGATGCAAAAATGAAAAATGCAGAAAATATTCCCTTGTTATACAGGTGGGCGCCTGAACAGAAATTAAAAATGCTGAAAAGTATTCCCTTGTTATCCAGGTGGGCACCTGATGTAGAAATAAAAAATGCAGAAAATATTCCTTGTTATCCAGGTTGGCGCGTGATGCAGAAATAAAAAATGCTAAAAATATTCCCTTGTTATCTATGTGGGCGCCTGGTGTAGAAAATATTCCCTTGTTATCCAGGTGGGCGCCTGATGCTGAAAATTAAAAATGCAGAAAAGTATTCCCTTGTGATGCAAAAATGAAAATGCAAAAAATATTCTCTCAGTTTGATAACTGGGTGTAATTTTTTGAAAAATAAAAGATGATACCTCCCTCATTGTTCGGGTAGGTTCCTGATTATTGAGTTCTCCATCGTGGATTCTCTCATTTATTGCTGCTTCGTTTTTATTATTTTCTCCCACATTGGTCACATTCACTTTAAAGTGATTAGTAAGAATTTGTATCTTTTGTCCCTGTCTTAATCAGTGAACAATTTATTAGTTATAAAATGATGGTTAGCAACTAGCATTCTTGCTGGCCTTGCTTCCACCGTCTGCCTCATCTTGCTTTGTACTGCTTTGCAGTTTATTCCAGATCGCCTTCCCAATTCTTCCTTGTGATCCTTTTTTGTTTTTCTCTTTTTGTTTCTTTTATCTTTATTCCCTTTGGCTATGTATTCGCCATGCATAATTTTATTTTCTCTTTTCCTATAGGGGACCCAGTATTATTATGCCATCCAACATAAAAAGCTGGTAGTTAGCTTTCAACTGGTAACTGGTTTTGAACAAATAGAAGGAAATGCAACGACTTGAATTTTAGGGGTGAGGATATTTTGAAGTAAAGACAGAACTTATCTGGGTATGAAGGCTGATTCCCTTGACCATGCCATGCATTTGAACATCCGGCCCAGTCTGTCCAATCAAATTGTTGCTGACTTAATTTCTCCTTTCATCAACCCAAACATTTCTTATCTTGCCATCTTCCTTCTATCAAGCCATTTCTCACTTTCACCTTTTGGTGCCCGTGAGGGTTTTCACCAATAAGACTCTCTCATTTATTTATATTTCAACTCACATTTGCCTTACGGTGCCCGTGAGGGTTTTAACCAATAAGACTCTCTCATTTATTTTTATCTCAACTCACATTCGCCTTACGGTGCCCGTGAGGGTTTTCACCAATAAGTCTCTCTCATTTTTCATTTTCTTGATTTTTTCTATCTCCAAACTTCCGGGTATTGTCCATGATGTGTTTCTCTTTCTTTCTATTGCATTGCCATTTTCTTGAAATTAATCAGAAGGTCTTTCTTTGGACCATAATGTGGCTTTTGGATGAGTTTAGAAAGAAGGGTATAAAGGCTCAAAATTAAAATGTGGGTTCAAAAATAATTACAACTCTCGGAATCATAAAAACATAACTTCTGCCCTAGTTTCAATATTTGGGAAATCTTGGATTTTATTTTCTATCGTGACTGAACCTCATTGTGGCTGCCTACGTACCCTTTCGGGATCAAGTCAGACATAGTTCATATCCTAAGGTATGGTCTATGACTTTTTCCCATTTTTCTTCTTTTTTTTCATATCTTTTCTTCCCTTTTTTTTCAAAATTTTTCTTTTTCTTGTTTTTTTTTTCATCATTTTAATTTTTTTTCAATCTTCTCTTTTTCTTTTCTTTTCATTTCATTATTCATTTCAACTTCATAATTAATTCCGAGAGAGGGGTATGAAAGAATAATGCAATAAGGTTCAAAAGGGATAGAAATGGGTAACGTGTTTGGATAGAGAAATAATATACCTTCATCATTTAAATTTCAAAAATTATGACAAATACATGAAAAAGGAATCATACATAGTATCTCTCGACTGCATCAGAGTTGATAGCAGTTTCTACACATTTTCCTTCCACATCTATTAGATATAAAGCTCCGTTGGACAATACTCGAGACACCATAAATGGCCCTTGCCAATTAGGCGCAAACTTTCCTTTTGTGTCGGCCCAAAGTGATAAAATACGTCTTAGCACCAATTGTCCGACCTCGAATTTCCGTGGACGTACTTTCTTGTTATATGCTTTGGCCATCCTTCGTTGGTATAGATGTCCGTGACATACTGCTGCTAACCTTTTTTCATCGATCAAGCTCAATTGCTCTAACCGAGCTTTGACCCATTCATCATCTTCAATTTCAGCCTCAGGTATAATCTGGAGAGAAGGTATTTCAATCTCTGCAGGTATCACTGATTCTGTTCCGTATACCAATGAGTAAAGGGTTGCACCAATTGAAGTACGCACAGTAGTACGATAACCTATTAGAGAAAATGGTAATATTTCATGCCACTGTCTCGATTCCTCCACCGTTTTTTAGAGAATCTTCTTAATATTCTTATTTGCAGCTTCAACTGCTCCGTTTGTGTTAGGCCGATAAGGTGTAGAATTACGGTGCAAGATTTTGAACTTTTGACATGCCTCTGCCATGAGGTGATTGTTAAGATTTTCTCCATTGTCTGTGATAATCACCTTGGGAATTCCGAAGCGGCAAATGATATTTGTATGTATGAAATCCACTAGTGCCTTCTTTGTTACTGCTTTAAATGTCTTCGCCTCCACCCATTTAGTGAAATAATCAATAGCTACCAGGATAAACCTGTGCCAGTTAGATGCTGCGGGCTCTATCGGACCGATGACATCCATGCCCCAAGCGACAAAAGACCATAGTGCTGACATTGTATGCAACTCGTAGTGTGGGGAATGACTCAAGTCCCCGTGTATCTGGCATTGATGGCATTTTCACACATATCTAATGCAATCCCGCTCCATTGTGAGCCAATAGTATCCAACTCTTAATATTTTCTTGGCCAAAACATATCCACTCATATGATGTCCACAAGCTCCTGCGTGTATTTCAACCATGATTATAGTGGCCTGTTGTGCATCTATGCATCTCAGTAAACCCAAATCCGGGGTTCTCTTGTATACAATTCCTCCGCTGAATAAAAATCCACTCGCTGGTCGCCTTATAGCCCTTTTCTGATCTCCCGTGGCTTGCGCTGGGTACATCCCCATCCTCAAATATTCTTTAATATCATGGAACCATGGTTCCCATCAAGTTCTTCTTCTACCGTGAAACAATAAGCATTTTGATTGTGAGCTTGTATTTGCAGTGGATCTATATAAGCTTCGTCCGGATGGTGCAACATAGATGACAATGTAGCAAAAGCATCTGCAGCTTCATTGTGCATTCTTGGGATATGCTTGAACTCTATGGATTGAAACCTCTGAGATAGTTCATGTAGACATTGTCGGTATGGTATAAGTTTCACATCCCCTGTCTCCCATTCTCCCTGAATTTGATGTATCAAGAGATCCGAGTCACCCATGACCAAAATCTCTTGAACACCCATGTGTATTGCCATTCTTAATCCCAGTATACATGCTTCGTACTCGGCCATGTTATTAGTACAGAAAAATCGGAGCTGAGCAGTAACAGGATAATGCTGACCAATTTCTAAAATGAGCATTTCTCCAATTCCCACTCCTTTGCTATTGACGGCACCATCAAAGTATAGTTTCCAACCCGACTTGTTGTCTTGTTCCAATTCCTCAATATTCATTGTCTCCTCATCAGGAAAATATGTCTTCAGTGGTTCATACTCATCATCAACTGGATTTTCCGCCAAATGATCAGCGACTGCTTGTGCCTTCATTGTAGTGTGGGTTACATAAACAATATCAAACTCTATAAGTAGAATTTTCCATTTAGCGAGCATTCCTGTAGGCATAGGCTTCTGGAAGATGTACTTTAGTGGATCCAACCGAGATATAAGATAAGTGGTATAAGTCGACAAGTAATATTTCAACTTCTGTGCAACCCATGTTAAAACATAACATGTTCTTTCCAACTGAGTGTATTTTACCTCGTAAGATGTAAATTTCTTACTGAGATAGTATATTGCTTGCTCTTTCTTCCCTGCTTCATCATGCTGCCCCAATACATAGCCAAAAGAATTATCCAATACGGTCAGATAGAGGATCAAGGGCCTTCTAGGTTCTGGGGGAACCAATACATGAGGATTGGCTAGATATTCCTTGATTTTGTCAAATGCATCTTGACATTCCTCAGTCCAATTCACCGCGGAATCTTCCTTCAATAATTTGAAAATGGGCTCACAAGTTGATGTCAGCTGAGCAATAAATCTGCTATTATAATTCAACCTGCCCAACAAACTCATCACCTCTTTCTTGTTTTTTGGCTGAGGCAAGTTATGAATTGGTTTTATCTTTGACGGGTCTAGTTAAATACCACTCCGGCTTACCAAGAACCCCAATAACTTTGCTGATGGTACTCCAAAAGCACATTTTGCTAGATTTAGCTTGAGATTGTATCTTCGAAGCCTCTAGAAAAACTTTCTCAAGTCTTTGACATGATCACACTGCTTTTTGGATTTCATAATAACATCATCCATATATACCTCAATCTCTCGATGTATCATGTCATGGAACATAGTGGTCATTGCCCTCATATATGTAGCTCCAGCATTCTTCAACCCAAACGGCATCACTCTATAGCAATATGTTCCCCAAGGTGTGATAAAGGCCTTCTTTTTTGCATCTTCTTTGTCCATCAAGATCTGATGATAATATGCATAACAATCCACAAAAGAACCAATCTCATGTTTGGCACAATTGTCAATCAATATGTGGATATTTGTAAATGCAAAATCATCATTCGGAATGGCTTTATTGAGGTCTCGATAATCAACACACACTCTGGTTTTTTCGTCTTTCTTTGGAACATGCACAACATTGGCTAACCGGGTGGGATACTTGGTGATCCGTATGACCTTTGCCTCAAACTGCTTATTGACCTCTTCTTTTATTTTCACACTAATATCCATTTTGAACTTTTTAAACTTTTGCTTAACCGGCCGACAGTCTGGATAAGTGGGCAACTTATGTACCACCAAGTCAGTACTGAGCCCGGGCATGTCATCATAAGACCAAGCAAATATGTCCTTGTACTCATGTAATAACTTGATCAAATCTTCTCTGAGTGAAGCCTCTAAGTGCACACTAATCTTTGTTTCCCGAAGATTCTCCTCATTGCCCAAATTAATAGACTCCGTCTCATTTAAGTTTGATTTGGGTTTCTCTTCATAGTGGCTCAAATACTTACTAATTTCCCTCAGAACTTCCTCATCCTCATATTCCACTTCATATTCATATTCAATCTCTTGTATAACTATCCGATTATAAAGACTAGAACGGGAATCCTTCATGCATGACACATCATTGAAATCAGCAAAAACTGGATTGTACAAGAAAAGAAAATAAAATAAGGCTAAAAATAGAGGAAGAAAGAAATTACATTTCATTATACTTTAAAATGTAACAAGGTTTGGATACATTTGACTAGACGAAACATAGGATTACAATTTTTGAAACAAGACAGTTTAGAGAATGGAATATTAAAAGCTAACTACCACAAATCCCTCCTGATTGGAAGAGGCGTAGCTTCCCAGTCATTTAGCCCGATCTGGGGTCCAACAAATTGAACATCGATCTTGCTTGCTCCCTCGGCTGCCTCTATCATATTCATGCCTTCAAATAGCCTCTCAAACCTTGCTAATAGCTCTTTATCTGGCCTTCGCATGGACCGGCATGACAATTGCCGGATGTCTTTGTGTACCAGGCTTGACGAAGGAGTAGGACAGTTTTGGGATAGGTTTGGGGAGGGTCCACCCTTTCTTTTTCAATATTTTGGCTCTCTGTATATCGGCGATAGTTGGCTTGAAACCCAGGCCAAAAGTATTAGTGCTACTCTGAAGATGAACTAGTTGTGTTATACCTTGCAAAGCAACTCCTAAACCTTTACCCGGAGAGAACCTATTCTTTATCATTTCCTTGGCAACCATGATTGTTGCAGGGGTTACTTTGGGTACTGGGATGCTTTCTCCTTCAGATATTTTGTTCACAGTCACGGTGTCCATCACCTGGTACACCCAAGGACCTTTGTCTCCTTCGACTTCTTCGAATAGTGTGATGGCATTACAAGCATTATCCTCACCATGCACTACTATCTCTTGTTGATCCCATTCAAACTTTACCATTTGATGTAGTGAAGAAGGCACCGCTTTTGCAGCGTGGATCCATGGATGTCCTAATAGGAGGTTATAGGACACAATAACTTCCAATACTTGAAATTTCATGGTGAACTCCACCGGTCCGATGGCGAGTTCTAGTATGATATCTCCGACGGCGTTCTTTCCACCTCCGTCGAACCCCCTCACACATACACTGTTTCTGTGAATCCTTTTGTGATCAACTTTCAGTTTTTCTAGAGTAAACAAAGGACAAATATTAGCACTCGAACCATTATCCACCAAAACACGAGTCACCACTGATTCCTCACACTTCACTGTGAGGTATAACGCCTTATTGTGCTCTGTCCCCTCTAGTGGTAACTTATTGTCTGAGAATGTTATCCTATTTGCCTCAAAAATTTTGTTTGTAATCTTCTCCAAATGACACACCGTGATCTTTTCTGGTACATGAGCTTCATTTAGGATCTTCATTAACGCTCTTTGGTGTTCGTCGGAATAAATCAGCAGAGATAGAAAAGATATTTGAGTTGGTGTCTTTCTCAATTGCTCAATTATGGAGTAATCTTGAGCTTTCATTTTCTTTAGGAACTCCTCAGCTTCTTCCTCGGTGACCGCTTTCTTCACATGAGCTGGATTTTCTTTCATAACTTTTGCTTTTCTCAAATCCTAGGAGCAAAACATCGCCCAGACCGGGTCAAACCATGAGTTTTGCAGATTTCCCCCTTGACTTCTTTCCCTTTGTACATGACAGTTACCTTATTATAATTCAAAGGTATAGCTTTGATGTTCACAATCAGCATCTGAACGACTTGCTTGATAACAACTGGTTCTATATGTGCCCTTTTCACAGTCAATACGAGCTTCACCCTAGGTACTATCACTTTTACCGGCTCAGGCTCAATCATCATTGATGCCTGTTTTGCAGGTGGCTCGACTGACACTTTCTCACTCCCGACTTTCTCCTCGGTCTTCTTGTTCGCTTTGATTGTCATCATAGTCTGAGAGGATTTTTTGCAGTTTTTGTGACGACCCAAAGGGTCATCACTTATTTAATTAATCATTTCGAGCTTCTGAGGCCTTGAAAACCTCATTCTATGTTGCCTTGATTTACGTGCACGATCCGAGCATGTAGCCGGAAAGATTTTGTGATAGAAAATATGAATTCTATGAGAAATTTGGATAAAAACGATATTAATATTGATATGGTTGACTTCGGTCAACAATTTTGGTAAACGGATCCGGACCCGAGATTGGATGGTCCCGGGAGGTCCGTAGAAAAATATGGGACTTGGACATGCGTCCGGAGTCGAATTCTGAGGCCTAGAGCCCAAGTTATGAATTTTTATATGAAATTATTTTTGATGTAATTATTAAAGGAAATAAATTAATTGACCTTGATATCGGGCTCGTATTTTGGTTCCGACGCCCGGTACAAGTCTTAAATATTATATATGTGATTTCTGTGAAGTTTGGTGACATTTGGATGTCGTTTGAGATGTTTTGGACCTTGAGTTCCAAGTTAAGAAGTTTTGAAAATCAAAAGTATGAAAATCATGAGTTTGAGGCTTGATTTGATTAAAACGAAGTGATATTGGCGATATGATCGCACGAACAAGTTCATAATGTGTTTTTGAGGCTTATGTACATGTTTGGTTTGGAGCCCGAGGGGCTCGGGTAAAGATTTGATAGGCCGTTGGATGAAATTCGAAATTTTTGAACTGTTGGTTTTTCACCCAGCTGTTGGCTTCGCAATTGCGAAGTATTTCTCGCAATTGCAAAGGGGACAGTGTAAGGCAAGGCTCGCAAATGCGAACCTCCTCTGGCCCAGCCTTGTTCGCAAATGCGAACAATTGTTCGCATTTGCGAAGGTCCCCAGTGCCTGCTTATGTTCGCAAATGCGAACAAAAGTTCGCAAATGCGAACATTCCCCATATTGCCTTGGTTCGCAAATGCGAACCATTGTTCGCAAATGCGAACACTGCCTTATACAGCATGTGTTCGCAAATGCGAACATTAGTTCGCAAATGCGAACATTAGTTCGCAAATGCGAACTGTTCGCAAATGCGAACAAATGTTCGCAAATGCGAACTTCCCACCCTTAGCTTAATTTTCAAACTCCATAAATTGGTCGGGGTTCGCAATTGCGAACCCATGTTCGCAAATGCGAACACAAAGACCTGAAAAACACGAATTTCAGCCATTTCTTCACATTTTACAAAACCAAAACACCCATTTGCGATTCTTCAAGGATTTCTTCTTCATCAAAACGATTGTAAGTCACTTTTTACTTAATTCTTTCAATTCCTAACATCATTAAACATGTTTTTCATAAGAAATCAATGATTTTCATGGTAGAATTCTTGTTTTTGTTAGAAAATAGGGTTTTTCATAAATTAGGGAATTGGACCTCGAATTGAGGTCCGATTTTGAAACAAATTATATATATGAACTCGTGGGGGAGTGGGTAACCGGATTTTGGTCCTAACCCCGAATTCCGACCATGTGGGCCCGGGGTTGAAATTCACTATTCATGGCAGAATGTTGTAAAAGTTGTATTTGGTCTTAAGAATTAGTTTGTTGAGTAGAATTGATGATATTAAATCAATTGTGTATAGATACGGTTGGATTGGAGCCAAGTTGAAAGAAAAAGACATTTCGACGGATTGAATTGTTCATAAGCATTCGAGGTAAGTGTTTGTTCTATCCTAGCTTGAGGGAATAGGATTATGTTATGTGTTATGTGATCGAGTGCGGTGTATGGGCTGTGGTGACGAGCATCCATACACTGGCGTCTAGTATGACCGTGAGTCGTTGGAAAATGATTATTTTGAGATATATTACGGATGAATTGTTATTGTTCTCCCTTGTTGGGACTTGTTGTGAAGATAATTATTGATTGCCCTTGATGGGACGGTTTATGAATTACTGTTTCTTTCTTTGCCCTTAACTGTGATTGTTATTTGGGTGAGGAAGAGTGATAATGCACGAAGGGTGATGCCGTGCCATGTTTATTTATTTATGCACGAAGGTTAATGCCGTGCATGTTTATTTATTGATTATGCACGAAGGATCATGCCGTGCCCTATTATTGAACCATGTACGAAGGATCATGCCGTACTATGGATGTGAGGATGAGAGTAAAAGCACGAATGTTTTATTGATTATGCACGAAGGATCGTGCCGTGCCTTGTTATTGAACCATGTACGAAGGATCATGCCGTACCATGGATGTGAGGATGAGAGTAAAAGCACGAAGGGTGATGCCGTTCACTTTATTTGCTTATTTGGTGAGGATGAGAGTAAAAGCACGGCGGGTGATGCCGTGCAAGTATTTTCTATTCCTTGTTTGATATTAACTGTTTCCATTATACTCTGTTTTCCGTTGTTGAATTAATAATTGTTGTTAACTATTGAGCTTCCCTCTTATGATACTTCTTGTTGAGTTTTTTACTTGATTATTTCTCGTTATCTTGTGGTATACATATATTTATAGAATTGCACAGGTTTATGTGGGTGCCTGCTCCTAGGCTTGTCACTACTTCGCCGGGATAGGCCAGGCACTTACGAGCACATGGGGTCGGATTGTGCTGATACTGCTTTTGCACAGTCCAGGTTACGATCAAGAGCAGCAGCAGCAGCGGGAAATTGATTGCGTGGGAGTTGATCACATTTGAGACCGAGGTAGCTTGCAGACGTCCGCAGGCCCGGCGTCTCTTTCTTTATTTATGTTAATAGCTGTAGTCTCATTGTTCCGAGACAAACAGAATTATGTTATATTTCCTTCAGACTTTTATGTGTAGTATTCCATAGTAGTTTGTGAGTTGGTGACTCCACGTCTTGGGTAGAGGATTTCAGTATGATTTTCACCTGGTGAATTGTTATTTCCATTTCGATAAAGTATTCCGCATTTATTTAATTAAAATTGTGTTAAAAACAGGATAGTATGAATACAGTGGCTTGCCTAGCTACCACGAGTAGCCGCCATCACGATCCCGATGTTGGGGGAAAATTCGGGTCGTGACAAGTTGGTATCAGAGCTCTAGGTTACATAGGTCTCACCACTCACGAACAAGCTTAGTAGAGTTTGAGAGGTAGGTAAGGAGACGTCTGTACTTGTCCTCCAGAGTCTATTGAGTTAGGAAAGAGTCTCTTATTTGTTCTTTCTTGTCGTGCGACTTGTTCCTCAAATACCGATTGAATTTCTATTCCGTCCTTTCGCAGAACGGTAAGGACACGCGCTTCTTCGTCCGTCGACCAGCAGCCCCGAGCGCCAGTGCAGCTCCCGTGAGGGGCAGGGGCCAGGCCGTATCAGAGGCCGTGGTAGGGGGTAGAGCTCGAGCCCCAGGCGGCTACCCCGGAGGTGGAGCCCCGTATTGAGATCGACGAGGAGGTTCCGGCTCCAACAGCTCCAGTGGGCCCAGCTCAGGTCCCATGAGAGGCTTTAATTACCCCGGATCTCCGGGATGCCTTGGTCGAATAGCGGATTCATGGACAGATTGCCGCAAGCGAGGTTTATTATCGGCTGCCCCAGCCTACTCGGTGCCGGAGGAGGGGCCCGGACTCCTATTGCTCATACTCCGGAGCCGTAGCTCCTCGCCCTCGGCACCGTGATTCAGCCACCGTGGCCACTCTCAGTCAGGTACCACAGCTTATGCCGGCGATGGAGCGGCCATGACTTTCGATTCGTTATGGAGGCTTGATCGGTTCTCCAAGCTATTTACCACTACATTCGGTGGAGCCGCATCAGAGGATCCTCAGGACTTCTTATTCAGTTGCCATGAGATTCTCAAGACTATGGGGATCGTGGAGACAAACGGAGTTGACTTCTGTACCTTCAGACTTGCAGGATCCGCCAAGACTTGGTGGAGAGATTATTGCCTGACTCGACCAGCAGGGTCCCCAGCTTTATCATGGGACCAGCTTGCGGAACTATTTATGGAGAAGTTTCTCCCTGCTACTCAGAGGGATGTACTTCGGAGGCAGTTTGAGCGCCTCCATCAGGGCACTATGACAGTTACACAGTATGAGACGAGATTTATCGACTTGGCTCGTCATGCAGTGGTGATACTTCCCACTGAGCGGGAGAGGGTCCGCAAGTTTATAGATGGGCTTAATCATCCGATTAGACTCCCAGATGGCTATGGGCGTGGGGAGTGACATATCATTTCAGGAGGCAGCCAACGCAGCACGCAGAGTTGAGATGGCTCTTGCTAGGGGAGGCGGTTATTCTTCAGATAAGAGGCCTCGTCATTCAGGCAGGTTTGGTGGTTCTTCCTCTGGTAGCAGAGAATCCTTTGATAGAGGCCGGTCCTCCAGGCCTTTTCATTCCGCCCTTCAGGCTTCACAGGGTGGATCAGGTGATCGTGGGTTTCGTGGGAAGTATTCAGATCAGCCTCCTATTAATGCTCAACCTCTTCACAGTGTTCGTGGAGGCCATTCAGGTCGTCAGGGCCAGCAGCCTTATCAGTCTAAGAGTTGCTACGGTTGTGGTGACCCAGGTCATTTTGTCAGGTTCTGCCCTCAAGCAATGGGCAACTCTCAGCAGCGGGGTCCTCGTCCTATGATTCGAGGCCCCAGCTGACCCTCAGCCTGCCCAGCCAGCCAGAGGCGGGGGTAGAGATTATAGAGGTGGAGGTCGAGACCGTAGAGGTGGAGACCGTCCGGCGAGAGGTAGAGGTCAGCCAGTTGATGGTCGTCCTAGAGACGCAGCTCAGAGGGGAGGTGCAGATCCCCGATTCTATGCCTTACCAGCCAGGCCAGAGGCAGAGGCATCAGATGCCATGATTACAGGTACTATTCTTGTGTGTGGTAGAGGTGCTTCAGTATTATTTGACCCTGGATCTACATATTCCTATGTGTCTTCCTACTTCGCACCGTATTTGGTCGTGCTCAGCTATGCTCTGGATATTCCAGTTTATGTGGCTACACCAGTGGGTGACTCCATCGTAGTCGATCGGGTGCATCGTTCGTGCGTAGTTATATTTGGGGGTCTTGAGACCCGTGTTGATCTGTTGCTTTTGGATATGGTAGATTTTGATGTCATATTGGGGATGGACTGGTTGTCCCCATACCATGCTATTCTTGATTGCCATGCTAAGACTGTGACCTTAGCCTTGCCAGAATCACCCCGACTAGAGTGGAAAGGTACCTCAAGCCACTCCGTTCGCACTGTTATTTCTTATGTTAAGGCTCGACGCATGGTCGAGAAGGGGTGTCTAGCTTATCTGGCTTATGTTCGTGATTCCAGCACAGAGGTTCCTTCCATTGATTCAGTCCCTATTGCACGGTAGTTTCCGGAGGTTTTTCCTTCAGACCTGCCGGGCATGCCACCCGATAGGGATATTGACTTCTGTATTGATTTGGCACCGGGCACTCAGCCCATCTCTATTCCACCCTATCGTATGGCCCCGCCGGAGTTAAAGGAGTTGAAAGATCAGTTGCAGGACCTTCTTGAGAAGGGTTTTATCTGGCCCAGTGTTTCCCCCTGGGGAGCACCTGTATTATTTGTAAAGAAGAAGGATGGCTCGATGCGGATGTGTATTGATTACCGGCAGTTAAACAAAGTGACTATCAAAAATAAATATCCACTGCCGAGGATTGATGATTTGTTTGACCAGCTCCAGGGAGCGAGGGTATTCTCTAAGATAGACTTGAGGTCAGGCTACCATCAGCTGAAGATCAGGGCGGCTGACATTCCTAAGACAGCCTTTCGCTCTAGATATGGGCATTATGAGTTCTCGGTCATGTCCTTCGGGTTGACCAATGCCCCAGCAGCATTCATGGAGTTGATGAATCCGGTATTCAGGCCTTACTTGGATCTGTTCGTGATAGTATTCATAGATGACATCCTGGTATACTCCCGCAGCCCGGAAGAGCACGAGCAGCACCTCAGAGTGGTTCTTCGGACTCTGAAAGATAACCAGCTATATGCCAAATTTTCTAAACGTGAGTTCTGGCTGAGTTCGGTAGCATTTTCGGGTCACATTGTATCAGTGGAAGGTATTCGAGTAGACCCAAAGAAGATCGAGGCGATGCAGAGTTGGCCTCGACCAGCTCAGTGGATCGAGATCCGGAGTTTCTCGGGATTAGCAGAGTTACTACCGTCGTTTTGTAGAGGGTTTTCTTCATTGCAGCCCCGATGACCAGAGTTGACCCGTGAGGGTGTCCGCTTCAGCTGGTCGAGGAGGTGCGAGGCGAGCTTCGTAGCTCAAGACAGCCTCGACCACCGCACCAGTGTTGGTACTACCCTACAGTGCATGCGGCCTTATACAGTTTATCGCGACGCATCTCGTACGTGGCTTGGAGCGGTATTGACGCAGTGATGGTAAGGTTATCGCTTATGCTTCGAGGCGCTTAAAGATACATGAGAAGAATTATCCAGCTCATGATCTCGAGTTAGCAGCAGTGGTTCATGCCTTAAAGATCCGGAGGCATTATCTATATGGTGTGACATGTGAGGTGTACACTGATCACAAAAGCCTACAGTACTTGTTCAAATAGAAGGAGTTGAATCTACGACAACGGAGATGGTTAGAGTTGCTAAAAGACTATGATGTTACTATATTATATCACCCAGGTAAGGCCAATGTGGTGGCCGATGCATTGAGTAGAAAGTATGCCAGCATGGGTAGTCTTGCATATATTCCGGTCAATCAGAGACCATTAGCTCTAGATGTCCATGCCTTAGCCAACCGGTTCGTGAGATTAGACATTTCTGAGCCTAGCAGAGTGTTAGCCTGCACGGTCGCTCGTTCTTCATTATTAGAGCGTATCCGTGAGAGGCAATTTGATGATCCTCATTTGCGTGAGTTGAGAGATACAGTACAACGGGGAGGTGCCACACAGGTAAACCTAGATGATGATGGGGTATTGAAATTGCGGGGTCGAGTTTGTGTACCCAATGTCGAAGGGATTCGAGAGTTGATCTTAGCAGAGGCCCACAGTTCGCGGTATTCTATTCACCCAGGTGCCGCGAAGATGTACCAGGACTTACATCAGCACTATTGGTGGCGCAGAATGAAGAAAGATATCGTTGCGTATGTCGCTCGGTGTTCAAATTATCAGCAGGTGAAATATGAGCACCAGAGACCTGGTGGTGTATTCCAGAGGATTGAAATTCCCGAGTGGAAATGGGAGCGGATCACTATGGACTTCGTTACTGGACTTCCTCTGACTCGGAGAAAATTTGATGCTATTTGGGTCATTGTTGATAGACTGACCAAATCAGCACACTTTATTCCAGTATCTGTCTCCTACTCGTCGGAGAGGTTAGCGGAGGTTTACATTAGGGAGATTGTTCGTCTCCACGGGGTGCCAGTATCTATTATCTCTGATCGGGGAACGCAGTTTACCTCACGGTTCTGGAGAGCGGTCCAGCGGGAGTTAGGCACCCAGGTTCAGTTGAGTACAACATTTCATCCTCAGACGGATGGCCAGTCCGAGAGGACTATTCAGATTCTTGAGGACATGCTTCGAGCCTGTGTTATTGATTTCGGAGGCTCGTGGGATCAGTTTCTACCATTAGCAGAGTTTGCCTACAATAACAACTACCAATCTAGCATCCACATGGCTCCGTATGAGGCGTTGTATGGTAGGCGATGTCGATCACCAGTTGGATGGTTTGAACCGGGAGAGGCTCGGTTGTTGGGTACAGACTTAGTTCAGGAGGCCTTAGATAAGGTCAAGACTATTCAGGAGAGATTGCGTTCAGCTCAGTCTAGGCAAAAGACTTATGCGGATCGTAAGGTTCGAGATGTAGATTTCATGGTCGGTGAACGAGTATTGCTCCGAGTGTCGCCTATGAAGGGCGTGATGAGGTTTGGGAAGAAGGGCAAGCTCAGCCCTAGGTATATTGGTCCATTTGAGATTCTAGACAGAGTGGGAGGGGTGGCTTACACATTAGCTTTGCCGCCTAGCTTATCAGCCGTGCATCCAGTTTTTCATGTATCTATGCTTCGGAGATACCACGGCGATCCCACACATGTGTTAGACTTCAGTACCGTCCAATTGGACAATGATCTATCTTACGAGGAGGAGCCGGTGGCTATTCTAGACCGGCAGGTTCGACAGTTGAGGTCGAAGAGTTATCCTTCTGTGCGTGTTCAGTGGAGAGGTCAGCCTCCTGAGGCATCGACCTGGGAGTCCGAGTCCGATATGCGGAGCCGCTACCCACACTTGTTTCCTGACTCAGGTACTTCTTTCTTTTGTCCGTTCGAGGACGAACGGTTGTTTTAGAGGTGGAGATTGTGACGACCCAAAGGGTCATCACTTATTTAATTAATCATTTCGAGCTTCCGAGGCCTTGAAAACCTCATTCTATGTTGCCTCGATTTACGTGCACGATCCGAGCATGTAGCCGGAAAGATTTTGTGATAGAAAATATGAATTCTATGAGAAATTTGGATAAAAATGATATTAATATTGATATGGTTGACTTCGGTCAACATTTTTGGTAAACGGATCCGACCCGAGATTGGATGGTCCCGAGAGGTCCGTAGAAAAATATGGGACTTGGACATGCGTCCGGAGTCGAATTCCGAGGCCTAGAGCCCAAGTTATGAATTTTTATGTGAAATTGTTTTTGATGTAATTATTAAAGGAAATAAATTAATTGACCTTGGTATCGGCTCGTATTTTGGTTCCGACGCCCGGTACAAGTCTTAAATATTATATATGTGATTTCTGTAAAGTTTGGTGACATTTGGATGTCGTTTGAGATGTTTTGGACCTCGAGTTCCAAGTTAAGAAGTTTTGAAAATCAAAAGTATGAAAATCATGAGTTTGAGGCTTGATTTGATTAAAACGAAGTGATATTGGCGATATGATCGCACGAACAAGTTCATAATGTGTTTTCGAGGTTGTGTACATGTTTGGTTTGGAGCCCGGGGGGCTCGGGTAAAGATTTGATAGGCCGTTGGATGAAATTCTGAATTTTTGAACTGCTGGTTTTTCACCCAGCTGTTGGCTTCGCAATTGCGAAGTATTTCTCGCAATTGCGAAGGGGACATGCTCGCAAATGCGAACATTCATCGCAAATGCGAAGCCCCCTTTGGCCCAGCCTTGTTCGCAAATGCGAACAATTGTTCGCATTTGCGAAGGTCCCCAGTGCCTGCCTATGTTCGCAAATGCGAACAAAAGTTCGCAAATGCGAACATTCCCCATACTGCCTTGGTTCGCAAATGCGAACCATTATTCGCAAATGCGAACACTGCCTTATACAGCATGTGTTCGCAAATGCGAACATTAGTTCGCAAATGCGAACCGTTCGCAAATGCGAACAAATGTTCGCAAATGCGAACTTCCCACCCTTGGCTTAATTTTCAAACTCCAGTCGGGGTTCGCAATTGCGAACCCATGTTCGCAAATGCGAACACACATACCTAAAAAACACGAATTTCACTCATTTCTTCACATTTTACAAAACCAAAACACCCATTTGCGATTCTTCAAGGATTTCTTCTTCATCAAAACGATTGTAAGTCACTTTTTACTTAATTCTTTCAATTCCTAACATCATTAAACATGTTTTTCATAAGAAATCAATGATTTTCATGGTAGAATTCTTGTTTTTGTTAGAAAATAGGGTTTTTCATAAATTGGGAATTGGACCTCGAATTGAGGTCCGATTTTGAAACAAATTATATATATGAACTCGTGGGGGGATGGGTAACCGGATTTTGGTCCTAACCCCGAATTCCGACCATGTGGGCCCGGGGTTGAAATTCACTATTCCGGGCATAATGTTGTAAAAGTTGTATTTGGTCTTAAGAATTAGTTTGTTGAGTAGTATTGATGATATTAAATCAATTGTGTATAGATACGATTGGATTGGAGCCAAATTTGAAATAAAAAGACATTTCCACGGATTGAATTGTTCATAAGCATTCGAGGTAAGTGTTTGTTCTATCCTAGCTTGAAGGAATAGGATTACGTGTTATGTGTTATGTGATCGAGTGCGGTGTATGGGCTGTGGTGACGAGCATCCATACACTGGCGTCTAGTATGACCGTGAGTCGTTGGAAAATGATTATTTTGAGATATATTACGGATGAATTGTTATTGTTCTCCCTTGTTGGGACTTGTTGTGAAGATAATTATTGATTGCCCTTGATGGGACGGTTTATGAATTGCTGTTTCTTTCTTTGCCCTTAACTGTGATTGTTATTTGGGTGAGGAAGAGTGATAATGCATGAAGGGTGATGCCGTGCCATGTTTATTTATTTATGCACGAAGGTTAATGCCGTGCCATGTTTATTTATTGATTATGCACGAAGGTTAATGCCGTGCCATGTTTATTATTGATTATGCACGAAGGATCATGTCGTGCCCTATTATCGATTATGCACGAAGGATCATGTTGTGCCCTATTATTGATTATGCACGAAGGATCATGCCATGCCCTATTATTGATTATGCACAAAGGATCATGCCGTGCCTATGGATGTGAGGATGAGAGTAAAAGCACGAAGGGTGATGCCGTGTACTTTATTTGCTTATTTAGTGAGGATGAGAGTAAAAGCACGAAGGGTGATGCCGTGCAACTGCTTGCTATTTCTTGAATTGATATTACTTGTGTTTACATTATACTTTGTTTTCTTTGTGAAATTATTAACTGTGGTTAATTGTTGAATTCTTTAAGATATTCCTTATTGTGTTATTACTTGATTATTTCTTGTTATTTTGTGGTACACATATATATATTGAATTGCACAGGTTTACGTGAGTGTCTGGTCCTAGGCTTGTCACTACTTCGCCGGGATAGGCCAGGCACTTACCAGCACATGGGGTCGGTTGTGCTGATGCTACACTTCTGTGTGTTTTTGCACAGGTCCAGGTTACGATCAGGAGCAGCAGCAGCAGTAAATCGATTGCGTGGGAGTTAATCATATTTGAGACCGAGGTAGCTTGCAGACGTCCGCAGGCCCGGCGTCTCCTTCTTTATTTATGTTATTAGCTGTAGTCTCTTTGTTCCGAGACAAACAGAATTATGTTATATTTCCTTCATACTTTTATGTGTAGTATTCCATAGTAGTTCGTGAGTTGGTGACTCCACGTCTTGGGTAGAGGATTTCAGTATGATTTTCACCTTGTGAATTGTTATTTCCATTTTGATAAAGTATTCCGCATTTATTTAATTAAAATTGTGTTAAAAACAGGATAGTATGAATACAGTGGCTTGCCTAGCTACCACGAGTAGGCGCCATCACGATCCCGATGTTGGGGGAAAATCCGGGTCGTGACAGATTTCTCCCTGTACTAGCTCTATCATATGTGCTTCATGGTGCACCAGCAAAGGATTTTGTGTTATATTGGGAGTCTCATGTGCTTGCACCTCAATTCTTCTAGAGTCAATGAGTTCTTGTATCGCAGACTTTTAGTGCCAACATTTCTCTGTGTCATGTCCCAGTGCCCCAGAACAATATTCACAATGGATGTATTGATCTAAGTTTCTCGGTGGAGGGTTGGGAATTTTAGGCTCAATGGTGCTCAGCATCCCCAATTGTCTCAGTCGGTGGAAGAGGCTAGTATATGATTCTCTCAGAGGGAGTAAATGTTTTCTTTCTTTGAGCCTCGTCATTCTTGACTCCAGCGTTAGGGCGGAAACTGGTTCCATTGGGATTTTTGTAAGTTTTTGGTGACGGGTATGTGTTTTGGGTGTGGTAGATATTTTGAGGAGCTGGGGCTCGCCATGAAGGGGGAGGCGGTGGGTAAGATTGGGCGTGCTGGGCAGACAATTGAGGACCATTTGGAGGATAATAATGTTGAGGTGGGTTATACGTTGTAGGTGGGTATAGTTGATATGGGCGAGGCTGATGATGCGAGGTTGGGGCCCCGGGACCAAGATCTTCCCTCTATAACCGCCTCTTCTTCTTTCTTCTTATTTCCAATTGATCCTCCCGTCCACGTCTAAATTGCTTGATTTGTGGCCTTGATGGCTGAGTAACTCATAATCTTGTTTGTTTCAAACCTTCTTCCACAAACTCCCCATCTTCACTACCTCATTAAAGGTTTTTCCGACCGTAG